>VZRL01001768.1:2661169-2720950 GCA_013397895.1 Origma solitaria
GGGGGGCTCGGGGCTGTGAGCGGAGCTGCCGGCGGCTGGCCCGGTCTGCGGGGCCGGGGGCGGGCGGGTGCTGCGGTTCTCGTGTGTGCACCCCCTCCCGCCCCCCGTGCGCTCTCGTCCCTCCCTGGGAACAGGCGCTGCCCACCCAAGGAGGCGACCGGCGGTGCTGCCCCGCCGCCGCTCGCTCACTCTCACGCTCGCACACAGACACACACACATATACCCGTGCGTGCGCCTCTCGCTCCGCACTGGAGTCAGTGCTTGTGCCTGCAGGTTGCTCAGACCTGACTGAAATCTAAGGGAAAAGCTCAGCGTTTGCGTCGCTGCTCCTGCCGCCGGTGGTGGTAGCGGTGAGGAGGAGAGGGGGTTGTGGTTTTTTTTTGGCTTGGTGGTTTTTTTTCCCCCCCCTTGAATTCAATGGATCTGAACTTGGAGCCTTTAGACCTCGGCGGTTTTGGAATATCTACATGCTGATCATCTTTGTTGTGACACATCAAGTCGTTTGGGGAAACCATCCGAAGACAGCAAGATGTTTCTCGTTCTCTTGTACTTCGCTTTGCCCTTAGTGGGTAAGTTGCTGGTGCCTGATTTCGGTCTGCACATCGCTTCATAAAGGAAAGCATAGGGTTTATGGGACCGGGAGCCTGATGGTTGTCAGTCTATTGTTTAGGCAGAACAGTGAAGTTTCCAGTAGTTTTTATAGCTGTGCCTCACATCAGTTAGCCCGGTCTACATTTAAAGCTCAGGGAGGTTACAGACTTCGGTACTTGCTTGTCTAGCCTCTTGTTAAATTGGGTTCTTGCAAGTTACAGGGAAACTTTTCATTTAAATGAAATAAGGCTGCCTGGGGAGGGTGCGGGATGACAAGAGACAGCTGAAGGATTACATCTTCACCTGAACCTGGCAGCATGCCCGACTGCTAGTGGTTTGCAGCCCGAACTGGTTTCCTTTCCACAGGAGAGGTTTGCGTTTCCATCCGCATGTGTCTGAGGGAGCATGACGGGGGCACGATGGAGAGGAGAGAGTTAATGCAATTTGCTTTGTTCTGCTGCAAAAGCATCATACGTGGAGAGAATTGGGGGGGGGGGAAGTAATAAATTCTACGTTTATACATATAGAATAAGCAAAAATGTGCACAGCCTTTAAAAAGTGACTGACGCAAAGACAGGCTAATATCAATCAGTGCGGATACTTATCTCTCTGCGCGGGTTGTTCCTGGATGTAATTGAAATTATAGCAAAGCTCTTGTGGAAAGTGAAGCTGAATATTTAACCCCTCAGTTAAAACCTGGAATGGAAAGCTGATTTGTTTCACCAAAGTGGACCTATGGAATAACAAATGCTTGTTTTGTCAGGCACATTAACCCCTCCCGGTTTTCTTTCCTTTTTGTGTCTCCTCATAAATCAGCCATCAGGGTTAAAAAATACCGTTCCCTTGGACTCCCCCAACAGTGGATCTAAGCCCACGGAAACCCTGTGTCCTTTTTGCTAAAGTGTAGCACGAAGCCAGGGGGTTTGCAAGGTGCTTCCCCCGAGCTCGGCTGCGTGAGGAGGTGCCACCTGCTTCCCAAATGCTCCTCCGGAGCTCGGGTTCAACCCAACCTCCTCCCTCAAAAGAGCGTGTGTTGGTTTGTGTCTCCTCTCCATAGATGTACTTTTGTCTGCAGAAGTGAGCGGGCTGCCTGGAGGGGACCGCCTGGACTGCGTGAAAGCCAGCGATCAGTGTCTGAAGGAGCAGAGCTGTAGTACTAAATTCAGGACACTGAGGCAGTGTGTAGCCGGCAAAGAGAGCAACTTCAGCCGGGCCACGGGCCTGGAGGCCAAGGACGAATGCAGGAGCGCCATGGAAGCTCTCAAGCAGAAATCCCTGTACAACTGCCGCTGCAAGAGGGGCATGAAGAAGGAGAAGAACTGCCTGCGCATTTACTGGAGCATGTACCAGAGCTTGCAGGGTACGTGGCAAAGCGCAGAAAAAAACCCCGTGGGGGACGTGGGTTTGCCCTGATGTGTGACCCTGCACTGTGCTCTCAGCTGCCGTTCAGGACACTCCGCCCGCCCCCGGCACAGCTGCGGCTCCGCGCTGGGGAAAGCCGCGGGGATGGTTTCCTCCGGGGACCCAGCTGACCTTTCCAAGCCAGAGTCAAAGGATAGGGGCACCGGCATGTGCGAGAGCCACAGAAACAGTCATTGGAGATGTTTTCCTAATAATGTTAAAACTCCTTATTTAGGACTCACCTAGCAAGACCACAGGACATTGGAACTAGTTTCTTAGCTTTTTTGCTGGAAGTTAAATGTAATATGAAGAGGGGCATTGTTTTAAGGAAAAGTTTAGTTTTTCCTTTCCTGTGTTTGCTTGCAGTATTCTCTGGGGATGCTGAGGCAGAGAAAATCCCAAAGTTTATGGTTCCTAGCGCATGTAGATGTGCCAGTTAGAAGGGATCTGACAGTAATTGACTCAGGACTTCTCTGTTATGCATATTCATAAGGCAAATTTCCCTTAGTCTACTGAGAACAGCCAGGTTTTCATATGAGAGGCAGCATTTTCAGCCCTCTTTTGCTGTGGCCCTGGCACTGAAGGTGCAGTCTTTCACTTCAGTGTGTTCCTCATTTAACTTTGTTTTCCCTAGTTGCTTCTGCAGAAAGGGAAATAATCTTTCTGTTCCTTTATCCATATGTTTTAATGCATCCATACATATTTTTCTTGCCAACTATAATAGTTGACATTTTCTGCATCATAAAAAGTTTCTCTTCCAACGGCATCTTGTTAGGAGTGTTTTACACCGAAGATTTTTGGTGTTTGGTGTTTTTGGCTGTTAGATGGGCTTCTCTAAAAGAGAGCTCTGCTGTTAGGGTGAGTGAAGAGGAACATCCTTGCTACAGCTCCTCTCCGGCTGGCAGGAGATGGGACAGTCCCTGTGATGTCAGAGGCTGTCTCTGCAAATTATGACCTTACCCATAGAGGAAGGAGAGAAAAGATCTGGTGACAGGGATAAATAACTAGCTTCTTTCAGGTGTTTTTATAGTTAATTCTTTTAGGAGAAATAGCCATGTAAACTTTTAAAAGGGATTTAAAGGGAGTACATTTCACTGTTACAGAGTAAAAGTAAACATAAAAAATCTTATCTTGAATTCTTGTATAAGAGAAAAATCCAAGTATTTTTTGTCCTTAGGAAATGACTTGCTCGAAGACTCCCCTTACGAGCCAGTTAACAGCAGACTATCAGACATATTCAGGCTAGCACCAATTGTATCAGGTAAGCCAACTTAAAATTCTTTAACTGACACATGATTTTGTAATTGAATTATGGAACTTTCAAGCAGTACTCATAAACAAAAAGAAATGATAATGGCTTCCTGGATTTAGGAAGCTCATGATATAGTTGTACAAAAGAAAAGACTAATTGGTTTTGAAGTGAAAGAATGCTTGGCAGGATGGCAATTTGTATTCTTTTTTAGTCATTCTTGACAATAAATGCTAAATTTTCCTGTAGGTGGCAATCTGATTCCCTGCGTTCCCAATTTACAAATCAGTTCCTTTTTGGGAATTTGGTCAGTGCAAGTTACCTCCTATTGACATTATAGAAGATCAGAAGATACATCTTTCAAATGTTTGCATAAGCGAATGCTTTATAGTTTCATACAGTTCTGTAAAAAAAAGAAAATTCAGAATTTATGCTTATCTTCTTTTCTGGAACAGCTGCCTGTTTAAAGAGCCTATTCACAGCTTCCACCTTTTTCTAGTTTTTTCTTGTTGCTGTGTGGCTGCCTTTCAGAACTTTTTTGTGGTATTTTGAATATATTGCTTTATGGTTAAACAATGATGTTTGTTCTTTATCAGCCTAAACTGTCCTCATTTGGGATCGTATTTATTGAAAGCATAGTTTTTGTGGGCTTTCACTGGGGTTACAGACTGGAATTTCATTTCTTTTTTGGGAAGTTTTCCTGAGGGTGCAGTCTGTACTCTGGACTTCTGCTTGCTGAGCTCCAAAAAACAAATGAAATGTGCAAAGTTGTGAGTTGGACGGTGCTGAAGCTGTACTTTACTGACATGCTATGGATAAGCATTAGGAGACGGCTCTTTAAAAGAAAGAATAAAAAGACCAGAGAGAATGGCTTGACCAATTTTCAGATGTACTTACACTTTTTAGGACTCAAAGTCCCATTAAAAGCCGGGGGACTTAGGTTGTTAAGTATTTAATGGTACAGATTTTCAAAGGCATATAGACACATAAAACGTAGATAACTAACTGCCCACTGGGATTTTCCCAAAGGCCTAAGTGATTTAAATAGGCGTTAGATGCCCAGGCAGTTTTGAAAATTCTAAGTGCTTAATGCATCTTTAGGTATCTTAATGCCTTTGAAAATCGTCCCTTTAGTCACTTTTCAATATGTGACTTCAGATCCTTATCCCATACATCTTTTGAAAGCATTGTCCTATTTGGCGAGCAAGCCTTTTGGAGAAGTAGCAGAGAGCAAAGATTGATCTATCAAGAATCTTTATTTCTTTTATTTTTTATTGCTTAAAACTCCAACTTAGTATAAAACCAAGACAAAATCAGTGCAGAGGAATTCCAGGCTGTTTTGTTAAATTTTATGATCAGCTTGCCTGGGGCCAAATTGTAACCTACCTCAGCAGTTTTATGATCTCCAGAGAAATACCCTATCTGCATTCTGCCTTTCTGTTATTTTTCAGATTCCCCTTTTACTTGCAAGGTGAAAAAACGTAATTTTTCATGCACCTATTCAGTGCATCAATGAAGTAAGACAGTTGCCAACAAGTGATGTCCATCCTACCACAGTCTCTTCAGGTGCTGGTGGACTGGTTAGGACTCATCTCCTATTAGCAGTGCACCCCAAATTGCTGCTCACTTGGTCAGAAGTTTCAGCCTTACAAGGATGGGAGGCCTAGGATTCACAGGGAGCAATAAACAAAAGTTGTAATCCAGTGGAAAAACACCAGTATTTGAAAGTACTGTCAGCTGAAAGAGAAAGATTAGCAAAAGCGTTTTTCTTATCGTCATGGTTACTATTGCATGTTACATTCTTTAAAGCTCTCTAGTCTTACACTTTTTTTTTTGCAAAGCTCTGCAAATACTGCAGAACTTGGTAAAATTTGATCAAAACAAACAAAACAATCCCTGTACAAGAAGCATGGGCAGGGGTTTCATAACTGGTGTTCTGCTAATGTGGACATTGTGTTTGTAGCTGTTGCTGCAGTGTTCACTCCCATTAAAGTTAGTTGTCTGTAATTAAAAGCAATTAACCCTTTCTTATCGCAAAGGCCATTCTGTGGTACTGGATGACTTCGCATATATCAAGTGTGATGCTTTTGCCACCTTTCGTATTTGTTTTTGTGATAGTATAGAAAATCACAATAGTCTTCTTTTGTGGTAAAAAGGAGAAAATCTTTGGCTGAGATGACTGTGTCAGATAGCTAAGTCTTTTGTAGAGTACACAAGTCTGACAAATGAAGGACAGTTTTTAAAACTAGTTAAAGTTGATGTAATTCTGTTCTGATAGATGTTCAAAATTGCTTTCCCAGTGGAAACAGGACGCCACATTCTCTGTAATTCAAGCATCAATATTTTGATTTAGAACAAAAATCAGGAATGTGTCACTAAATCTATTACTGAGTTTTAACCTTCCCAGTTGAAAGACTAGGCTGTCTTGTTTTTTACTTTGGGCATATTTAGGTTTGAATTTTCTTTGTAACTGCTATGCCTGATCTGGTGCTTCTGCCTCAAGGGTGTGAATTTCATGCTGTTAAGCAGCTCTTCAAATTACTGAAGACTTGTGTGTTTGTTTTGGGGGGTAACAGATTTGGGTTAGTTACTGTGATGTAGGGATTTTGCTTAAACAGACATTTTTGCTCGAACCTTTGCAACTTTTGAGAGGTGAAAACGTTTTAAGGCCATTGACTTCTGTCACAACTACAGTAAATGCAGAATCTGTTGATTGGATTCAGAAGTGAGTTTCACACTACATTAAGGAGAGATGCTTGACTTAGTTACTTCTTGAAACTATCTGTGGCTTTTTACTACCTGGAGAACACTTTGCCTCTTAAATTTGTATTGTGTTTGACTTTGAGCCTTGCAATGGAAGATTGGTGCTTCCAGTTACTGTTTTGATAGCAGCTTATACAGTATAGTGCTCATCTCAGTCATGTTGTAAGAAAATACCCTGCATGAAAAATGGAGCTGCACATACCTGTAGAAACACAGTAAAAAGTGGTGTTCCTGAAATGCCTCATTCGTTCCAACACAAAAGGGAGAGCCACTACATCTGAATAAAATGCCTTAAGCCTTGTCTGTGAAGTGGTGCAAATAGAAAACTCAGTGTTAAAAAGATTTGGCTGTTTAGATCAATGCATTTAGGGTGACATAATGCTCTCCTCTTGTGGATTCGCTTCAAAGTTGCCTAGTTGTTCATAGGCTTATTAGCCCATTGTTCAGCTTTTTGAATCTTCTTTCTTTTGCATCCATTATGTTCAGAAATAATCTTAAAAGAACAGGCTACATAAATCAGAACATTTGTTAAAACACAGAGGGTTTGCTGTTAATCCGTGGAGAAGTGGTGGTTGGTTACACGCTGCTAGTTAGGCCTTATTTCTAGTGGCTAAAGCACAGGACTGGTAGAAATTAAATATTTTCCCAGTATTTTTTCTCAGTGTAGTAAACTGTTTTTGCAAAGTTCCTTTTGCATCATTAACAAATGAAAGGAAATGGCTCTTATGATTGTGTGTCAAAAGAGTATTCCTGGATTCTGCTGTCCTCATGAGAGGCTGCTGGCTCTAAAAACTCTGGGAATCTTCTGTTGTAGGAGGTATGTGGAAGCTTATATTTAGAAAAGTGTGTATTTTTTATTTATTATGGTAAACTTCTAAATTAAACCCAAGAAGTCAGTGGATGGCACAGCATGTTGGGCTTCGTGCTGGAGTGTATCAGCACGTGACGTTTTCAGGTTTGATTTGCACACCGAATAAGCTCTGAGTGCAAACAGAAATAATTATGGTCAGGAAGATGGGTTTTTACTGTATGTAAAAATTGAGACTGTGAGAAGTCAGCTGTGCTGGAGTCTCAGGAGTGTGTGTGTGCTCTGGTGGCTGTTACACATTCATCCTTCATAGGATGTATGAGAAGGGCTCTGGGTCTCCCTCTAGGGTCTCTCCATTGCTCAGAGGGAGAGTGGGGTTGCTCAGCAGTTCTCCCACCCTAGAGTTTTTCAAAGTCTTTTGGGCATCTTGTATAATGAACTTGGCATTCACAGGTCATAAAGTCAACTGTGGGGAAAGAACGATTCCAGTGTGCAAAACACTGTCTTGAGGATGTGACAGACTTTTCTAAGGGAATAGTTCCCTCTCCCCAGCATAAAACCTGCCCTGAGTATTGATGGCAGCTGTCTGCCTCTTCTCCACTATATTTTTATTCTCAGGGATGGGGTAGAGGCATCACTGAGCATGAACTGCCAAGTGTTTCCTTGGAAAAGTTGCCATCAGCAGAGGTGGGGAGGAAGGCTGGGGCTTTTCCATCTGAATTCCCAGGATTCAGGGAAACAGAGCTTCCTTGTCTCTGTGCTTCTCCATGTACCTTCCTCCTGTTCTGTAAAGAGGACCTCTAGAATTAGAACAAGCTGAGTCGTAGTGAATTAATTTTACCAAAACTTTCATTACCCCCAGAATTCTTTTAATCATTGTAATCATCATTTCCCTATTCATTTTTGTAATTCTTGATATGATGTAAGGGCTGTGTTCTGGGTTACAAGTCCCTGATACTTTAATTATTATTTACTTCTTGTTTTTCCTACCTGGTAAATGACTTTTCATTTTTAGAATCCATATATGGCATTTTTTAGATTGTTTATCAAAAAGATAAGTTGGAATCTCTCTCCTAGCCAAGAGATTCACTGCTTTTTCCTTTTGGGGTTTGTGGCATGTGAATTAGTGGCTTCTCCCATGAATTAATACTGTATGACATCTCCAATTCCTGTTGCCTGAGGCCTCTAATCCTGTTTCTGTTCCTAAATCTGCGTGTATTTCAAATGCTATGTATTTTTCTAATTTAACACTATGTCTTTTCCTGAAATTTCTGTAAGATTATTTGAGATGCCACTTTTCTACAAAGGCAGTTTAATTTAAAAAATATTAAAAATGTTGATTTCTTTCAATTCTTTACAATGCTTTTGTTAGGTCTTACCCCCTATATCATTGCTGCCTAGTTAAAAAAACCTGAGATACTTCAGGTTAGTTACCGTGTACATATACCTAAGTTCATAAACAATAAACCATATCTTATTAGGTTAATAGGAGTCTTGCAATCTGATTCTGTTCCCACTGAAGTAAGCATAACACATCAAAATCTTCTTATTTGATTATTATGTAGTCTGCTTCCTGTTGTGATTTTTTTTTTTTTGCTTAGTTCTGGTTTTCTGATGTGAGGTTGAGCCTTTTGATAACAGAAAAGTAAAATCTTTTTGTATTTAGCCTACGTTAGATTATCACATGCACAACTGTATTTTTTTAATGAGGTAATACCTTAAAATAATAGCCTTTAAACCAATATTTAATACTGATTTTACACAAGTCCAGGCTAACTTTATTTTTCCCCAGTGAGAATTTGTGTCCTGTTACAAGAAGACAAACAAACAAACAAACCAGGCATCTATTTGAGCTGCACTTAACAAAATGAAAATAGTTTGACAAAAATAAATCTAAGCATGTACAGTGTTTGTGTTCTTTGACATTTCTGACTGCAGATTTTCTTTGCAGAGACAGCTAGGCTGGGTTCCAGGCAGATAACAAGTTATCGAGGGTGCATAGATACCAGTTGCTGATTTCCACTTCTGCATTTTTATAATCAGATTGGACTTCACACAAAAGAAAATCACTTTGGTGACTGTTGGCTTGCAGGAGCTCTTTGAATATCCTGTTTTCTGCATTTCTTGAAGCTAGATCTGATTATGAGAGGGGAATTAAGTACCTTGCTGAAGTAACTGATTGACTGGCCTATAAAGGCAGCACCCACGCACTTTTTACCTTCAGCAGGATCATGAGCAGGCCTTGAAAATAGGAATATGTAAATACTCTCAGTTTAGTCCATGTTGCTTTCCTTGGTAAGATTATTGGAACCTCTTTGCTAATTTCTTTGAAGAGCTGTAAAACAGAAGAAAAGGTCTTTGTTCCTCAGGTATTTAAAATGCACAGCTTTGAGCCAATGTGGTGTTTCTGCTTGTCCTGGTAGTCTAGACAGGCTTTGTCAGCCTATTTCAACATGGGAAACAAGGTGAAATCCATTCCATGCAAGGAGGAAGCACATGATGATGCAACACAAAGCATTTAGGCATGAATATTCAACATCTCCGTTAATGCTGAGAGTAGTAAGAGAAAATAGTTAGGAGTCTTGGAAGGAAAGTCGGTGTTGGGCAGTATTTCCTGAAGCCTCAAAGGGAAGTGTTGGGACACAGCTGGTTGAACAAGCACGAGGAGGTACTTTGTTCCCAAATATGATATATGCAGTGAACCACATCTTTTATGGACTAACATCTCTGGAGAATGGAACTGCCATCCCTTAATCTGTATCTCTGCAGGAAAGCCTCAATTGTGGTGTGGTGGGTCAACTATTAAATGAACAAATGTGTATATACACTTTTGGGTAGCAAACTGTATTTTTGCTTTCCATTACAGGACAGCTTTATGGTTTGCTTAAGTGCCACCTAAGTTTCTCTGAAGGAGGAGCAAAGCACAGAGGTGCTGCCAGTGGTATTGGGGTTATGAGGAGAGATCACTGGGGAGGGGAGCAGAATTGGGTTCTCTGCTGGGAGAGGCACCACCATTCCAGGGATGTGGTGAGCAGGGACAGGCAGGGGCTGCTGGGGACCTCAGGCACACAGAGCTGCTGGGTTCCTGCAGGGTCAGGTGCCTCTGTTGGGACTGCTGGCTCTCAGGTGAGGGCTGGGACACCCTGAGCCTGCTGAGGGAGCAGCTGCAGGCATGGCACGGTGCGAGTGAGCAAAAGCCCCTCGGTTCTGTCACTGTCTCAGTGATAAAGGTGCTGCTGCGAGGGCTGGTGCAGAAGAGAAGACAGCATTGAGTGTGCAGATTCTATGGCAGCCTTCCTTGCAGGGCTCCCCAAATGCCTTGTGTGAAAGCTGTTTTCCCTGGTGGAACCGAAAGAACAGCATCCTGCAGCTTTCTGTCTCTTGATGGCACAGCAAGGTGCAGTTTGTGGCAGGCGTTTTGCACACTGGCTCTTTACATTTTAAGATATTTTTAAACTTTTTTTTTCATAACCCTATTTGTATTTGACTCTCAGGGATAACTTTGACAGTCTTGGAGAAGCCAGTGCCATCTGTCAGGAGTTTGACAGTATGTTAAAAACGCTGAGAGTAAAATGCTTGTGTGTGATGAAAAGAAATAATGATTTTTGGATTGCAAGGCAGATACTTATTTGTGATAAGTATCCAACAGTTCTTATTTTAAGATGCACATTATATTGTTTTAACCTTAGAAAGGAATGTGTTTACAGCTTTGATTTTTTGAAATGTGACTGGTTTTGTTCATGCAAAGTAATTCTGTAATTTATATGATTTTTGTTAGTATTTTTATATTCTTGCGTTTTCCATGGATGAAACTAATGCAGCAATAATGCTGTCAGTATAGTTAGAGCATTACCACAATTAAGTTATTTTTGGAACAGTTCTTTAGTTACTATGATGCTTTGACAATTTTTATGAGTGTCAGGCTATTGTCCTGTACAATCTGCACTCAGCTTGAAATTTAGCATGAGAGAGGCATGACACGAAGTGTAATGGCATAGAGATAGCTCTTCCTGCATAGAAATTTGCAGAAATGATAGGTTGTAAAGAGACTTGAAGGTATCAAACAATTTGAGTCGAAACCCATAAATAAAGATGAATTTCTGCATTCAGTAGTTATATGATTTTATCACTGTCTGATGTCCATAAAATGCATCTTCCCATTAGTGTTTTGTCATGCAGCTGATGAGGTTCAGAAGTGTTAAAAACTTCATGCTCTTCCTTTCAAATTCTGCACCTTAAAATCAGTACTAAAGCTCAGTTCTGTCAACCCAGAAATGTCTGTTTCCTTGTTCCTCCTCCACTGGAGACAGCACAAGGATTGTCCCTGCTCTCCAGTCCCACAGCCTCCATCGCACTGCTGGTCATTTTTGGGTTTAGCCCTGGCAGGCAGACTCGTGCTAACCAGTGCTGCTTCCCTGAGCTGATAATCCCAGCTCACTCCTGCCTTGATGTACCTTTTCCATATATGCCTTCCCTTCTTTGGTTTTCAACTTTGCTCTCTCTTTCTCTAACTCCCCCACCAAATCCCCTCCAGCAGCAGGACTTCAGGGGTTTCTTTCCCTGTCACTGCAGCATGGGGTGGCTCTGCTTTCCACCTCTGCCACTCTTCAGAAATTGTGCTTTTTCCCATTCCTTTTGTGACACGGTTTTCTTTGCTCTCCTGTCTGATGTCTTTGCTTTGCACTCTGCTTTCCTGTTCTTCATTCCCCCAGTGCCTCCCTGTCCTCCCTCACCCAGGAATTCTGGTGAAGCTGCACCTTCTGTGTTGCTGCAAACGTGTGTTAAACTCAGCTTTTCTCAGGCTTCTCCAAATTGTTCTCTCACCCTCCCTGTAAAGAGTTTGAGACGTGGTTTGTTTGATAAAAGGAATTGTTCCTGAGTGATGGAACTAACAAAGCTTGATTTCCTACCAGAGTCTTCTAAACCCACTCTTTGCACAGAGTTCCTGTCTCCTCTCCCTCTGCACGTGTGTTTCTTTGTCCCTTTGGTGGTCCTGAGTTCTGTCCCACCGCTCTGGTCCGTGGGGCAGCAGCTGCTGCAGCTGTGCTGAAGGACTGTGGGTGCCCACTCCCTCATGGAATGCTCAGAGCCAGAGGCACCCCAGCCTTGTCAGGTCTGCTTGGGTCTAAAACTGTGTTTTTTTCACGAAATTTGTAGGAACTTCATATTCGTTCCTCTGTCAGATTTGTTCAAGTATGTCCTATGAGTTAAAAAATCACTGGGAGCTGCAGGGTGTGGAGAAGATAGAGACTGATATTTAATTTACTTAGATTTCTTTGAAAAATTATGATTAAAAAAAGCAAATGCGGTTCTTGTCATATCCCTAAGCATCAGACTGTGACATATCTCATCTTATTCTAGTCTCATAAAACATCTAGTGTGTCGTGCAAATGATATAAATAAACATGCAGTGGACTTGAAACATACAGGCAATTAAGTACAGTTGATGGCTGGCAGTTGTATGAGATAATTGAGCATCTCAGGGTTCTCAAAATGGGAAATAACTCATTTGTTTAGGTTAGTCAGCATGCAGATTATTTATTCAGATTTGGAAATGAAACAGGAAAGAAAGCCATCCAAAAGCTGTTATATATGAACACATATATTGCATTTGACTATTTGGATGATACCACATTGTGTTTACAAATGACAGTGCGCTTTGTAGAGTCATCTTCTTTTCCAGATGGAATATTTTTAGGATTAATGATTAAGTTTTCCTGATCTTTGTTGTCATAAGGCCATAAACAAAGTTAAGTAAGGCAACACTAGCATTTGGTAGTAGTTCCAGAGAATTCTTGCCTCTTTCAAATAGAGTGGAATGTATTCTCCACAGCAGTGGCTTTGCATTAATGAACGCTTAAGCAGCAGATTAAAATGCCTCTATAAAAAAATAGGTTAGGATTATATAATAACACAAGTCTAGGATATTAATAACAGTGAAGATGATTTTATTGAGCAGATTAGGTGCAATTAAATCTCAAGTACGGAATATTTAAATACAATACCAGATCAAAACCCAGTCCCTGCAGCTTTACTTGCTTTCCTTCACACCTACAGGATCAGCACCTGACAGCAAAGTAAATTATAATTTTTATTGTTGTTCATTTTATATTGCCACAGGAAAGTACATCATGTTATCCATTAGGCCCCAGACAGACATGTCTTTTCTCCACATGCATAGTTATGAAACAAGACATGATTGAAGACAGCGAGGTGTCGGCTGTATTTGAAATTCTATTAGAAATTGATGAATTTGCTTGTCAGACTTCTTTAAAGGATTGCATGGATAAGAACAGCCTATAGTATTCTCATAAGAAAAGTCTTGAAAATTACAGCTTTAAAATCAGCCCATATGGATTGAGAAATTCTGTCAACTTCTTTCTCTCGTAATCTATTACTTAATTTTAGTCTCCTAAACAGTGAAATAGAGACACAAACTTGCAGTAGTTGATAACACTCATGACCTGATGAAGTAAACTGATTTGATCCTCTGAGAGGTCAAACTGTGTGTGTTTCTACGCAAACATTCCCCAAGGCTGCTGATGTGTGAGATGTCTCTTCCCCTTGCCAAACATCCCACCTTTGCAACAGAAAATTAAAGGAGACTTGCAAAGGAATGTGGTGTGTTAGTGTGTAAATCTTGTCTATAAATTGGTGTGAGAATCGTTGAACACAGGGTTTGGTGATGTGTTTGGTTCATTTGGTTTTTTAAGAATTTTTGCACATTTTAAAAATACCTAGACAGCTCTTTTTGGGTCTGGTAGAAAGTAAATGTATTAACTCTGGCTGTGTTAATGTTTAGGAGAGAGGCATACAGTGTTTTTGAATTTGATAAATAAAGAGCTGTTTGAATCTGACTTGGAGCTTTGTTTAGTTTTCTAATACATTTCTGCTGTATAGCTAAAAATATCTTATCTGGATGCCCTTGACCTTTCTCTAAGAGCTGTGGAAAGATTCAAAAGCATAAATGAGAATAAATTTAGAATTATCCTATTTGAAGAAAAATGGTACCAAATGCCTTAGCTCTCTGCAGCCTGGAATTGTCAGTCCTACATGTCCGGTCTGCAGAGCTGAGCAGGGCACCCTGCTGCTGGAGACAGGCTCGGGTAGCCCTGGAAAAGGGAAAGAACTTCATTTTTCATTCCCTGCTCAGCCCTTCCCCTCCTTGCAGAAGGTGCCAAGAAAGGTGTCAATTATAGCAAGGATTTCTGTAGCTCAGTTTTCTATCCCTTGATGTGCCCCCTTCTCCCCAGCTTGTTCTGTGTAGTTCCCCATGCAGCTGTGGAAGTACTTTCAGTCATTGCCCTCTTGGGCTCTGTTTGAACTGGGCGAGGTTCAAAGGTGAGGCTGTCAATAAATTAAAGACATCATTAATGGCATAACCACAGCCATAAATGGTGAATAATTGTGATGCTTGAGCTTTTTTAAACAATCTATTTATTAATTAAAAAGATGTTGTTTTTTGGGTATCCCAGATGTTACAAGTGACTTTTAGTGACATCTACTGTAAACAGCCACCCTGCACTGCTCTTACCTGCTTTAAATTATTCACTTAACAGGGCACAGAATGGGTGCACTTGTGGAGCTGTCATTTTTAAGGCTTAGGTACTGCATTGCTGGGCAATAATTATACAGTCTGATAGTAGCTTCTATTTATGCTAATTGCAAGTAAGCTTATAAATCCCTCAGATTATTAAAAAGAGAGTTATCGCCTTCCTGTTGTGTTAAGTCAAGGATTTAAACATTGGAAACTTTTGGTCCTGCCTTAAAGAGGAAAGTGTCAACACAAAAATCTTCTCAATATCAACACTTTGCCAGGCTAAGGAAACAGGAAATCTTATTCTATTTTGCCCTTCAGAGTCGTGTTTATAGCATTGCAACTGATTTTAAAAATCGTTTTAAATTAACTCGTTGTTTTAAATATGTATTTAATCCCACATAGACATAATAAAACTAAAATCATGCTAAAGAGATAATAAGTGACTGTACTTAGGACACCAAGAGGAGGCAAAAGTAATTGATCTCATAAATGGCAGCTTTTTCTAGATCTGTTCTTAGTAAGATTTTCAGAAAAAATAAATCAGAGATTTCTGTATACAAGCAGTATGCAATATCTAGTGTAGACTGTGAAGAGAAATGTAATTTACAAGGTACAGAATGAATTATTCTGTTGTAAAAAGAGTAAAAAAGAGCCAATAGTTAGCTACCCTTGAGCCGTGGCACCTGCTAATTGAAGGAGTGCCTTGTAAGAGTCAATAGTCAGGCTTGTAGGATGCTTCGAGTGACTAGCTCCTGTCTTTAGGCAGCATGAGAAATGCAGTAAAGTAAATAATTCTGGACCTGGACTGTGGTAAGGAGAGCTGCTCAGCACTGCAGCTGTCAGAACGGGAGATGTGCAAAGTGCTTGTAACAGAGAGATGGCTCCTCTATCTCCTGAGCAAGTTGTGCTTCTTCTGGGGCAAAGTGGTGCCAGTAGGTTAGGGTGACAATTCTTAATGTTCCTAAGCACAAATGCTACATGTTGAACAAGATCAGAGTCTCAAGGAGCATGTCAAAGAGAATTAAGGTTTAGCACTTATCCTTCCTTGTGACTTTCAGAATTTTGAAGGTATTTCTAATATTTGAAAAATGTTTAAACTCAGAAAACCTCAGTATTTCAGAGTATTACTTTGCAAATCAGCTTTTCCCCAGATTGTAGTTGAGTGCAGTGGTCTAATTCTGGGTAATGACTTTCTGTTGTGTGAAATGATCCAATAGCAGCAAAGTGTTTTAATAAAATTCTAGAAATTACTGTGCATATTTGGAATGATTTATTAGACTACAGCAGGAAAGCTAGAAAAGGTTTTTTAACAGTGTTAACTTCTCAGATGTGTATTATTAAGGTGCAATAAACGCATTATTTTGTTGATTTTTAAAGAGTGGTAAAAGTATTAAAATGCATCTCTGAGTGACTCTACAGCTACTTAGAGACAAGGTTTTGGCTAGCTGCCCAAAGTGCTGGACAGTGGATATTTGGGAGGAAGAAAAGGTTTCTCTGAGGTATTTTTACCACTGGGGGACTCCTGCTGTTCGCATTTCTTCTGTATGGTTTGAAGCACCCTGGATTTGTTTGAAATGATTGGCTTCACGTGAAAGGTGGGGGTGGACTGTTATTTGCTGTGGATGATCTTGTTAATTTTATTTGTGCAAAGTTTATCTGTTTCATATTATAACACCCAAGTAGTAGCCCAGGTTGTTTCTCTTTGCATCCAATGCCAGCGTGAGGAACTGTGAGGTTTGCAGAGGATGTGGCTGAGTTCATTCTCTTGACTGTTTTATCCTTAGTTGTTTTAAGACTTGAGAGAATAAGTGCTGACAGGACTCCAGCTTTTTTCATATTAAATGTTAAAGCAGAGCCAGTGTATATTTGGCAGACACAAGCACTTGGAGTTCAGGAGACCTGAGACTTTAGCTTTTTCTCTCCTGTACAGCTCCTTTCTGGCATGGGCTTGGAATTAAATTCAAACACTCCTTTTCCAGTATGGGATATCACAGCATATGCTGAGTTGGAGGGGACCCACAGGGCTCATTGGGGCCAGCTCCAGGACCTGCACAGGACAGCTCTAAGGGTCACACCATGTGCCCAAGAGTATTGTCCAAATAATTCCTGCTCTGCCGGACTTGGTGCTGTGACCACTGCCCTGGGCAGCCTGTTCAGTGCCCAACCACCCACTGGGGGAAGAACCATTTTCTAATATCCAACTTAAACCTCCCCTGACAAAACTTCAGGCCATGCCCATGCCCCCAAGATTAACTCAGTTGGTCAGAGCATGGTGTTAACAGCACCAAAGGTTCTGTGTGTGATCCCTGAATGGGCCATTGGCTTAAGAATTGGAGTGGAAGATCCTTAAGGGTCCCTTCCAACTCAGAATACTTTGTGAAATGCCGTACCAGTGACTAAGATCACCTTTACTGATGTACTTAAAATCTGACTAATACGTGCACTGCAGGGAGAGTTAAGGTAGGAACACATCTCTAATTCTGGGCCTTGCTGGCTGGAAAGTTTCTTTTCATCAATCATTCAACAGCAGGTTTACTGAAAGAAAGGTCAGGAGGTTCTTTTGTGTAAACTTCCAGACATTTCCCCAGAAATAGCTCTTTTCCATTGGAAAAAATGCAGTTATCCTAATTTCCTGACTGTACTTTAGTTTGGTCGTTCTGTGAGGCTGCGTTTTAATTCCTGTTAGGAGTTTTCAAAACCTTTCACTGGTGGCAGTTCATCCAGGAAACGTGTGCACATTTCTGCTCACAGAGCTGACCAGCAGAATTTGTGAGGAGCCAAACCTTTTTGTTTGTGATACAATGTGGTGTCCTTAAACCGCAGGGATTTTAGGTCAGCGGGAGTTTAAAGGCAGTAGCATCGTAAGGCCAAATATTCCCAAAGCAGTGTGTTGCTGTTGTGACCTATATCGCAGTTTATTTCCTGCCACCAATTCTTCTCTCTGTATCTGTTGCCTCGCAGTGAAATCAGTTCAAGGGCATGAGTTGGTAAGAAACAAGGATGCACAAGTCCCATCTCACATCTGGCATTCAGAGGCCATTTATTTTATTAGAGTTAATAAAGTGAATTGTACTTCAGATAGAGAACCATGCCGCAGTTTTATTTAATAAAACAAACATAGAAGAACCAAGTTGGATTTGCTTCATATGGAGAATCTGTCTTTTGTTGTTTAGAGAACGTATCCTGCGATGACTGTCATACAGCATTAATTTTTATGCTGTACTTAGAATTTAAATACCTGAATTTTTGGCACTTTCTTTTCCTGCACTGGTGACAAGTAAATGTTGAAGAATCAATTGAAATATAATTTTAGAGAAATAACACCTGGAACGAGGCAGACAAGTGGAAGGGAAGAAGGCAACATTTTGCATGTCAACAAAACTAAAATTTGTCAAACTCTAAACTGGAGAGCTCCAGGTAGTGTAAAATACATCTTTAAACAGAAAATCATCTGGTTTTTTTCACTCTCCTTTCATTTGTATCAAAAAGCTACTCTCCTGAGTATCAAAACTTGAAAGCTGGCAACATGTTCCTGGAGGAGAATGTGTGGTACCTCTGTTTGGTGTTGGAGAGAAGGAAATGACCAGTTTGCTTTCTCACGTAGCAGAAATCCACAAACTCCAGATTGATGTTATATTCTTGTACAATCATTCCTAGTGTGTAATGAAATATAAAATGTTTTCCTGTTCATTGCTGTTTCCACTGGTTCTCAGTTGGCTGCTGCTGAGAAACTTGGAGATACCTTGTGGAGAAATCCGGTTATACCAACACCGGTCAAATTGTAGCAGCTATTTTGCAAGCTAAGTAATAGTCTTAAGGACATTTGGCAGAGGGAGAAAAGTGATGTTTGCATGTTTAAACCTGTTTATTTCATCAGGTCACATTGTTATTTGAAGAATATATTTTGCAGTAATTAAATAGCGTGCCAATTACTTCTTCTAATTAGGGATTATATTTGTTTGTGAGGATAGTATCAGCCACTGTGAAATTGGCTTCTCATTGTTTTTCGATTCATGTATGGTGGAACACTGGAGCAAAATCCATTCTGTACTGTTTTGCTGCTTCATCTGGAAAGAATTTGTTTTAAGCTGGAGAACCCATATTCATAGCATTAAATTATGACAAATATGTTTTATAGTTAGCTGTAGCAGTGTTTTCTCTTGCTTTTAGTCACAGGATACCATTTACATTCTATTATCAGGGTCTCATTATGAGTACTGCAGGCCCTCTGCTACCATTGAGTCTCCAGTTGTTTTCCATCAGAGTTGAATCAAAATCAGCTTCACTGGATCAGATTTTTAGTCCCTCCTTGGGCAAAATTTTTTGCTAAGATCACATGGAGCTTTCCCAAGCAAGCTGCAGGATATAACCACTCTCAACAATGATGTAGCTTTGTGTATTCTAGGTTGCAAATACACCTTGTCTGTGTGACCTTGACACGTTTCGATTAATTGCATCTTTTGGAATTTTGTATGTGTGCTGTGCTGGCTTTATTCACACATAAAATGGACACAGCTATTGCCATCCCTCTTAAGTTCCGTGAGGAAAGAGGATTGTGTTTGCCTTTTCTGATATATATCTAAGCTCTGTAACATTTAAAAAATATTATTTCAACCTTTGGTCTAATTCTAAATGTTATTTTTCATTAGTCATGAAGAATATGGATTAAAAGCTCCCAGAGTTTTTATGTAGGCTTTCATGCAGTAGTCGGATGCCTCTGACAGATAATCTTAGGAGATACCTTCCACAAATCAGGACTTGTTCTTGATAATTATTCTCATATTATGACTACTGCTTCTTTGCTTTGAGCAATCTGATAAGGAGACTGCATCATGCAGAGTCAAGAAAATTCCTTCCAAGTAGAGGAGATTTTCCATGTGGGCAACTCTTGAACTTAAAAGCTCTGCAGTTATTTGCAATGCGTAGGATGTTCCATGCTCTCTCCTACACTGTTGAAAGTTCATCTGATAGTGACACGTGTGTGTCACTGCTCAGTACTTCACTTCATGATCTCCTGTCTCATGTTGGTCAAATCTCAAAGACCCTTTAGGCACAAGACAGGTTTTTATGGAGCACTTCCATGTCCTGTTTGTGATGCTTGTCATGCATCTTGTGTATATTTTAAGCACTGCTGTGTTCATCGTCTGACTCTTAAAATTGGTATTCATTTCAGGACAGCAAGCAAGCTTTAGACACTTACAGTATAAAAGCTATATGCCTTCTCTATCAGGAACAAATAGAACTGAGACCTTTTAGGAAATTCATCCATAAAGGTGATGCCTGAATTTTACAGAGCAGAATTGGTAGCCTTATGCTTTTCACCTACATTTCATGCTACAGATGGAGAGGATTATTTATGTGGAAAACTCAGTTTATAGCTCAGCAATCAGATAGCAGATGTATTTTCCTTCATTGCCAGAACCTCGGAAACATCTTGTCCTTTTTGTAAAACCATCTAGTTTATGAAAGTTAGAAGGCTCTGAAACAGAGCAAGCTGCTCTTATTTGTAAAGTAAGCATCTGCTAGATCCAGAGCTGATGCTCTGGGAGAGCAGTATTCCCATCTTTGTTTAATTGATAATGTTGGCACTTTTCATGCCACCACTCTGAAAACGCTTCAGCTTAGAAGTCACTCTTGCCTGGCTTTATGCTGGCACGCACCCAAAGGAAAATTAAGACAGCTCTCCTATGGCGCCTTCAGTTCAAGATGCTTTAGTCAGTTGAAGTACACTATTATTTTTGATAGTTTATAGCAAATTTAAGTGTATTTATCCCAAATACGCTTTTTAGGTACCTCCAATTTCCAGTTTATAAATGCTATTTATAGTGTATTTCTCTTCGATACTGGCCATTCTTGTAATTCTAAAACTTGCCTTCATAATTGAAAAACACATTGTACAAAACTTTGATTGTTTTTCAATGTTTGACTTAAATTACAAAGTTTAAATCAAACATTGAAAAATTATCAAAGTCAATAAGCTTTCTTTGCCCAGCTTACCTTTGAAAAATATATGCTTTGTAGACACCCTGGGCACCAATATTTAAAAGGCTATGTATTATCTGAGAAACCCACGCAGGGAATCAACAGCTCTGCCACAGGAGTCGACCAGCACAGTGCTGAAACAAGGGACCTTTTGTACCTCTACAAGTGCAGAACAGCATGAATTTTACAACTGCTGAGAGTAGTCCTGACTCAATTACCATTTAGAGTCTAAATAAAATAATTTTCTATTAATGAAAAATGTGTTGAAAAGAGGTTTAGTGGCCTATAGCATCCTATTATTGTTTATTCAGCTCTAACTGCAGCTGTAGTCAGAAGTCAGACTTGAATCACAAGCTGTGGGGAAAAATGCATCTTTTCAGTGGGGCTAATTAATTTGAGCAGAACAAAGTGCTAATGCAGCGATCTGGAACCTGAGTTACTCAGTGTGGATTTGAACTGTATGGACACACCCTGTGATGCCAAGGCCTTAGATTTATTAAAGGGGCTGAGAGCAATTAAATTCAGCCATTTACAGGATCTAATTGAAAAGAAGCACCGTTGTCGTTTAAGAATCGTTTCAAACAGTGCAGTAAGCAGTGTACACAGCAGTGTTTCAGTGTGTATTTGGTGTGTATGCCATGGTGTGTTGTGTGTGTTGACTGTAGGACTGCAGGAATTACCCTCTAGTAGAGGACACATAATTTCTGTGCTCAGCTCGTTGGCTAAAGAAAGGTGCCATGGGTAGAAAAAGGATTCTCCATGAAACACTGATCTGAGTGGATTAATTGTGAGGAGGAGGAGGAGGAGCTGTGAGTGTTTCCCACAGACTGTCCAGTGAACCTGTACCAGCTCTGGCTGTCACTGCACAATCCCCAAAACTTCTGGTTGTGTCAAGGCTAGACAGAGATCAAACTTCCTAAGCATAAGGACAACGGTGGTCTTTCTCTGAGATACCTGGCAATTGCATTTCCTTCCCTCATTGACTTTTAATTATTATTATATTTTTGCCAATACTATTGAGCTTTCAAGTATTTTACGTTGTTTCAAAAGAGGTTTGCTTCCATACTAAGCTGAATAACACTCGACGGTAGTGTGCTCGATGCTTATTACTGTGTGTAATCACTGCTGTAGATTATATCAGATTTATGATACTCACAAACCCTTCTCCTTTAAAGTACCAGATCCTCTCAGTCATTGTCTGGTGACTCAGTTCCAGAGTTCTCTTTGTTTATAACTAAAAAATTTCAGAAATAATTTTCTAGGCTTTTACTCTCTCATCTCTACTTTTGGAGAAGTTCCATTTCTCTCAAGCATTTGTTTTGCTTGTTGTGTAGTTGAGCACATTGTCTCACGCCTTGCCACATAAAGCCATGAAATGTAACTGATGTGGACAAATTGAGCATGTTATAGTTTCTAGGATTTGGAAAACATACTGCTTTCAGGAATAAAGAACAGCTTTTAGAGGTTTGTGAAATGGCCACATTCGGTATTTACTTCTGACTGGATTTAGCAAAAATGAAAATGTTTTCAAGTTTTAAAAAATAATACCTGTGTTATTTTTGAAGCACTTTAACACAAAAAGTATTTCTTTTGCATAGACTGGAAGGCAGATGAAACAAAGGAAGGGCACATCAATAACTTGCATTCCTTTTCTTTCCTTCTGTTTCGTTTCCAGTGCCAGCACATTTTGGTGTTTGTGTTTGGAGGCTTATGAGAATTGCATTAAAATGCCCAAAGGACTTGACTGGCCATATTATGCATTTAATGCCATTATTACTGTTACTAACAAATCCTTAAGTTTCCAGTTTTAGAAAGAGAATGTGTTCTGGGATGTAAACATCTAAGAATGGGAAAGAAAGAGGCAAGGAAAAGTAACTGAATCCTAACTGTTGGCTGAGCTGCCAATGGTTGGGACAGATGGGGGATGAAGGGGTTTCTTCGTCTTTAGGTTTAGCTGCTGCTGCTGTATTTGGTGTTTCCTTGCTGAGGAAAAGCTGTGACAGTGTATGTGTGAAAAACAGAGCTGGTCTCATTAAACATTGTGGGGGATCATCTTCCCACAGACTTGCTGAAACCATCTGCATCTTGTGGTAGCACTGGGCAGAGAATTTATTCAGAAAGAAAATGAAACTACTCATTGCTTCTGCTAAACTTCTTAAAGTGACCATCAATTTGTATTGCCCTACTCTGAGACCTCTGATGTGATGTCTCATCCAAGTTAAGTTTTGAGGGTTTTATTCTGGCTTTTGGAATCTTCCGGCTCCATTTCGTGCAGTCTGAATTTTAGACCTGTTGCTGTGTAGAAGGATTATTATCACCTGCATCCACTTAATAAATGCTTGGATATCAGTCATGTATAACCTGATTGTCCCATTAAATGTGTGTGTGTTTGGTAAAACACTGAGAACTTTTCTGAAGGAAATGTGATAGGTAAGTATAAAATCATTATCAACACAGCTACCATTTGCACCAGTAAAACTTCCTGGATATTGGTTAGGACCAGAGCATGACAATAAGGATTCAATACTAGCAACTGAATCAGTATCTAACCTTTTATTGCATTTTACATCCGGAGATACTGATTATGCAATATTTTGGTGCCAATTTAGTATGGTAATGATTGCTGTCTTTTACATTTATTTTTAAAATAGTGTGTTGAAATGAATGCTAAGAGTCAGACTGTATGTGCAGTGTGCATCACCATCCTATTTGATTCCAGAGCTTACTTGCTGCAAACCCTAAATAGGACCTCTGAAATAACTCATGCATTCTCTACAGGGAATATATAGATGTGATTTAATTACCAGTAGACTTGTAAATACAGCTGAAAGAGTATTTCTCAGAAAATCTGAAAAAAAAAAATCTGTGAAGTTTAGCAACTTGAATCCATTGTTGGTTTGGGACATAACACTTGTGCTGCAGAAGTGCTTCCCTCTGGCCTGTGGTTTTGGAGAAAGAAATGGAATATCTGTTTTAAAGAATAGGGTGCTTAAAGATGATGGTCTTATTATAAATGCATATTTGTATCTGGCATTTTTGCATGAGTTTTTATCTTCATAGGGGATATCATATTGTTTATCATTTAATGAAACACTCAGTTTCTTTCTCAGTGACATGGCTTTGGGAAAGATCTTACTCACAATGCATGCCTTTTTGGAGACAAATTTCATGACAGGCCATGCTGGTGTGCTGCATCTGTTATACATGTGAAATTTGTGCTGGTTCTCAAGTGTGTTTGGCTCTTCTGGAGAGCTGCATTTACAGAAACTCTTTTCATGAGGGAAACTGTAAACTATTGCCTTTCTGTCTGATCTGCAGCTGCTTCACATCTTCTTTGTTGGGTATTCCTTTGATGCAGTTTCAACAATGATCAAATTTGTTGGTGACACAGGACCAGATGGGTCAAGAATGGACTTGTGGCCAGGCCAGAAATGCGATGACCTTGAGAGATTAGAGGAATAGAGCCCATGGGGAGCAAAGGAAGACTAACTGTTCCATAAATACTGAGTTCTATAGGGTAAGGGTGAAGAACGGTGAAGAAGGATTAATATTGGTGGCATTACGGGAAACTCACTTTCCAGATTGTTGTCTCAGTGCTGCCCTAACATGTCTTTTTATGAAAACAATCGGTTCAGACCTCACAGTCCTAAAATAGCACAGATGGAATGAGGGAGAGCTAATGCACAAAATTAAAAACTTTCTAGGATACTGCTGTAATATAAGTAATTTACATTTCAACTCTCAAACAAGTGACCTTGCCAAGGTATTTGGGAAGAAAAGTAATCTATATTGCTTTGCTAGACTCGGATAAGTCACCAGGAGCTGCTAGAGGGATAGAGTTTAATATATTTTTATAGCCCAGAGAGTTTAATAATACTTGATTTCCTTATGCCTGAATTTCATGTATTGTAATTAAAAAGTAATTCAATTTCAGAAATTCTAAATAGATATAAATTGTGGTATACTCATACTTATTATATGCCTGGTTCTGAATATGGCTTATAGTTTATGAACAGAAAACAGCATTGCACTTCAATGTATTAATTTAAAAACACCACTACTAAATAGGGCTGTCTTGTAAATTTTCTATTATCCATAATAATGAAAGCCTTCCATAAAAGTTGTAAATGTATTACTAGTTCATTTCTATTTTTATTATTCTGGTTTTACATGTATAACCTGTTAAAAAATCAAAGCTATAAAGCATTGCCACAAAAAGCAATCCATTCAACCCAAGCAAGTGTATGTGGAATTTCTTTTTGGTCATGTTTTCTCCATGACTCTGAAAGCACAGCAAGCATTTATAGCTCTTGTAATAGAGAATCGTACTTTAAAGATTTGAAGGAGGAAAAGATGAAATTATGTATGTATTGTATATGTATCATATGGAAAATGGGAAGTGGTCTGGGTCTGATATTCTGAAAGTTGTGAATTGCAAGGGATGCTAGCAAAATGACTAGAAAATGAGTCCTGACAGCAATGGGCTGAGATAGTGGAAAACATCTTCAATTGTACAGGATATTTGGAGACAAAAATAGATGCCAAAGCAAAGCAAATGACAGGCAGAGACTTGTTTCTAATCAAAAACTGAAAGGAGTTCAAAAGTAAAAGAAATGGCAAATCTGTTTACAACATGTATCAAAATACATGATAATTCAGCAGAGAAAAAACAGAACAGTGCTTTCATAATGGGTTTCCATGAGGCTGAACAAAGGGAGACCTGAAGACTCAGATAAAGAATCACAGAATGGTTTGGGTTGGAAGGGACCTTACAGCTCCTCTTGTTCCACCCCTGCCATGGGCAGAGACACCTTCCACCATCCCAGCTTACTCAGAGCCCTGTCCAACCTGGCCTTGGACACTTCCAGGGATCCAGGGACAGCCACAGCTGCTCTGGGCAACCTGTGCCAGGACCCCGCACCCTCACAGGGAAGAATTTATTCCTAATGCCCCATCTGAACCTGCCTTCTGTCAGTTCGAAGCCATTCCCTCTTGTGCTATCAGTACATGGCTTTGTAAAAAGTCCTAACTTTGCTTCAGTGTGTCCTTGTGAAGAGCTCACACTGCTCCACTGGCTGAATATCCTCAGTAAGGGCCTCAAATGCTGGGCAAATGCTTTGTCAGTAGTTGCGCTGTGAGGTGATACTGAGCACTGGTACTCTTTTCTTTTGTGTTGATTCACATTGAGACCTCCAACTTCATCCTTTCTTCATTCAGATATATTTTGTATAAGAAGAGAAGCACATACAAATTCCTGCCATTTTTCCCAAATAAAATATGAAAAGGAATTAGATCACTTAATCATTTATTTTTGTACAAATGGCACACCCTGAGTGATGTTTTAAAGTGTCCTTAGGCCTTCTCTGAAGTCTGGCAGAGCTTTGTCTCGCCACTCTAGGGTGCAGTGGGGACGAGAGATCCTTCTCCCGGGCTGGCACTTGGAGCGAAGCTGGGATGTGTTTTGTAGGGCTCTGTGTGTGTGGGAACAGCTCGTTCTGACTTTGTGGAGTGCTGTATTCAGAAATTCAGCACACAGAGCTGCTCAGTCTCTCTCCCCCTCCCTCTCCCCCCCGTTGTGTGTATATATATATTTATACACGCACACCTCATCTATATCTATCTACACCTCCATAAACAGCTGCCACGGGCAGCTGTGCATGCAGGCGGAGCAGGGTGCGGGCGCTGGGCTGTGACAGGGCAGGGCCCTTTGCCTCGGAGCACATCTGTCCGAGCTGGCCACCTCTGGGCCACACTGCTTGCTTTGCTGCTCCTCAGCCTGGGCAGCAGGATTCCTGCCAGCCTGGGACAGGAATCAGAGGTCTGCATCAGAGATAAAACCAGCTAATCACTTTTTGTGAGAGTGTTAAGTATTGTAATCACCCATGCCCGTACATGAAATTACTTCTCCCCCTTGTTCACAGCCCCTTATCTCTCATCCCTAAATTACATCACCGATGAATTCCATTTAATACGACTAATTTCTGTCAGGAACCCCATAAAATCATAGTGTAATGATCTGCAAAAGGGTGATCTTTCCTCTGTTGCATCATCTCGTGTTATTTCCTTCTGAATCTTGTTTTCTAAAATGAACTGAAAACATAGTTGTCTTTGGGGGTTCATATTTTTATTTTATTTTGTTTGTAAATGTGTCCTGTTCCATAATCTTTCTTCAGAATGATTGTGTGGGTGGAAAAATAGTTGAACAGACCTATTAAGAAAAGATGAAGAAGCTTGATCAGTTGCCTAAAATGTTTATAATGTCTAGATTTTCTATCCTATCTTCTTAATTAGTTTTGCAAACTACACAAATTTGCACACTGAGGTTGTCTGGATATTAGAAAGCATCCAAGTGTAAAATAACCATTAGGCTGATGCTCTTATGTTATTATTTTAGAAATACCTTTTGGTTTGTTCTATGAAAAGTGGTTTGCTTGGGTTTTTTATCCGAAGTTACAGCTTTTATAGCTCCACACTCTATCATACAACATTTTAAGTGGACTAACCAAATTAATATTCTAATGAATGTAGTTTATTTTGGAACATGGATTATTATCCTGTTTTGTACCTTTTCAGCTCATTTCCCATATTGCAATCAAATAATTAGCCACTTTGGAGGAACTTCTGAAATAGATTTAACTTGTTTTGTGTTTAACTTTATACATTTGAGCAATGTGATCCTCTTTTCTCCAGCTCCTGTACAGAAGCCGTATAAGCATTCATTCTGTTATAGCCTTTAAACATAAGAAATGGTTCCATTCATGCTAAATCAGGTTTTGGCTTTTGTGTGGAGACAATCAATAAAGTGATGGGATTCTCCTTTTGTTGCATGCTGTTAGCATTAGAAACTCACACAGGGATACAGCTTAATGCTTGCTTACTTGGCAAATGTGATTAAACTCTGACTTAGATAAAAGGAGAATGAGAATAGTTGTATGGTAGAGGCAATGAGGCACATGGTATGAAGTACAGAGATCCTGTAGAAGAGCGTGTGGAACTGTGTAATTTTGCAAGCTCAAAATAGGGCAGTTCTTGGAAATGATTAAGTGCAGGGGGAAAGCTTGGTCTGGGATTCACATCAGTTTGGAGAAGGAGAAAAGTCTTCCCTGGTCTGTTTTCTGTACCCCTTTTTGCCGGGTGGAAGGTTGAGCTTTGGTTGCAGTATGGAAGGAGGAGATTCTTCTTCAGCCGGGAAGTCTCCTGGTTCATCTGACACACAAATGAATTGGCTTCACATTCCTGTCCTTAACTCTTGCCCTGTGCTACTCCAGCTCCTTGGATTGTGTGGCTTAAGACAGAGAATTTTGTGTCTGAATGTATAACTCAGTTTACTGGAGTCTTTTTTAAATTGGAGAGGAGCCTTTTCCCTTTGACCAGATTGGTTGAAATTATGTGTGTCCTCTTCTGAGCTGCACTGAGAGGATTCATGTACAGGACAGAGAAAATCAGATCTAGGTTGGGTTTTTTAAACATTGCAGTTGAACAGGGGAGGTGCAGTTCATTGATGGCTGCATCTCTGTTGCCAAACATGAATGACCTCTTGCGGTAGTTTTGCCTGGCCCAGTTTTTGCCAGTGAACAGAATAGAGTACAAAGATAACTCCTGCATGTCCTGAGTAAAAATTCTGAAAATTTTCCACCATGTCCAGCAGAGCCAGTCTCTAATAGCTATAAAATGATAAACATGCTGCTGGTAAAACCTGAGCCAATTAGAGATGTTAGTTACGCCTCTGTGAAAACATATTTAAGAAGAAATCAAAACAATGTGAGCACGCACTTCTTTTTAACCAGAGAAGAAAGAAGAAGAAGTAAAAATATGTGAAAGAGAACAACATAAAAACACCAAAGTCAGTAAAAAGACAGAAAAAAAGGTACTCTAAGCGCCAAAGCTGAAAACCCTCTGCCAGCCGTGGTGAAAACCATGAGAGAGCAGGTGGTCCCCCTGCAGCCCATGGGGTCCAGGGGATGCAGAGAACCCCCCACAGCCTGTGGGGAGGTGCCCACGCCAAAAGAGCAAATGATGCCTACAAGAAACTGTGATCCAGTAAAAGTCCCAGAGACTAAGAGTTGCAAAGGCCTTGCAGGAAAGAGAAAAGCCTTGCTCCCAAAATAAAAACAACCTAGCCTCGGCTTGGAATTCTGCAGCCTGGAGAGAATCTCAGACAGCAGCAATCGAGCGGAGCTGCTCGTGAGATTAAACCCACGCCAAAGAAGTTCGCAGAAAACTGTCTCTCGTGGGAGAGACCCCCATAGCTAAATAGAAGATTCTTCCCCCTGATAAACTAACCCTGACCAAAGAAAACCCCCACACCCTGCCCCCACCCCGGAGCTGCTAATTAAAAAAAAAGAGAAAAGAAGCGAGCTGAGAAATAACCTTAATAAAGTGAGTAGTAAATAGAAAAACAGTAATTGTAGCAGACGAATTGTAACCTTAAACTAATTTAAAAACCCCACATGCCTTACCCTAGCCCAGATCGGTTAATTAAATAGAAAGAGAAACAAATAAAGAAACAGTATCTGCAGTAAAAAAATTGCGATAAACTAACCTAAGAAAAACCCCACACCCTGCCCCTGCCTGAGAGTTGTTAATTAGTTAGAAAAGAGAGAGAAAGTAAGCTGAAAAGTGGTACCTTAAGAGAGAAAAGAAGAGTAAAAAAATGATGTCTTAAAAACTTATTTTTATCTCAAATTTATCCTCTGACTCTGTTAAATTAATAAATCACTTTTTTTACAACTTTAAGTTTCCCGCCTGCTCTTGCCCTAAATCTCGTGCAACCCTTATCAGTAATCTTATCTCAACTCATAAGTCCAGTGTTTTGTGTTAATTTTTCCTCTCCTCTGCATAGCTGCAGCAGAGGAGAGTAAGTTGTAAGTACCTAACATTTAGCCAGAGTCAAACCCACAACACCACTGAGGTTTTGTCATGGTAAATCTCAATTTTCTTAGGTAAAGCGGTTTGAAATGTTTGGGTATTCTTTTGATCCTTACAGAAATTAATAGATCTTGGGTGGGAGTGAAAATCAATTGCTGTGGGCAGAATGTGAAGGTGTGAGGTGAAAGTTCTTGCAGAAAATGGAAATTATTATACACCCTGAAATCAGAAGATGGGTGATATAAAAAATGCATATAAATTTATGCAGACAAAATCTATCAGAAACAGGAAAAGGAAATTTAAAAGAAAAGAAAAAGACATTTAGAAAAACCCAACAGGATATCCCCTCAAAACCTAAAAAGTCTTGTAATTATGTTGTATGCAGCTGTCTGTGGTTCACTGGATGCATGTAAAGAAAGAATTCTTGAAAAAACTTCTGTACAGCAACTTGGGAAAGAGTCCAGGAATGGATATTTTGTCTTCAAAAGACCCATATCCCTAGGCCTAGAATTCATGTTTCATATAGAATTACCTATGATTACTTGCTGCTAAGGTCATCAAATTTCACATTGCTAGCATTTGTTTTAGAGAAAAACATTTTCAGAAGCTTTATTCAACATGCAGAAAGCTTGTGCTCAAGCTTTCATGCTGCCTTCTTTGTTTGAGTCCCGTAGCTTTATTGATACAATAATGGATCTTTGGACAAATGAATCCTGATTTATTCGTTCCATTGATATTATTATTGCATGAGAACACAGGAGAAAATTTTATGGATTGGAGTTATTTCAGTACCCACTCAAAGGGAGATCCTGAGAGAAAAAGCTGTGCTCTGGATTATTCTTGTGTGAGACTCCTTCTCTTATTTGGTCGCAGTTACCGTTTTGGGATATTCTTGTAAATAGGGGGATATTTTTGTAAAAGCAGAAATGTACTTTTGTAGCATAAGTAGGGATAGTTCCTCTGATGTTTTTAAAGATAAATCTTTGGGGTTTGAGGAGGGGTCAGTGTACAGCAAGTGACGTCTTGATTTGCACAGAAGATTGAGACAACCTTTAGTGCTCGCAGAGAAGGCAGAATCTCCCAGAGATGGAAGGTGTACTTGGCCATTAAGAAGCAAATGGGCCTTTATGGACAAAGGACTAAATTTGTCTCCTCAGCTGTTTTGCCCAGCAAATCTCCTGGCTGCCCTCTGAGAGAGGGTTTGCCAAGCCAGATGCACAGGTTATCCATTTCAGTGTCCCTGCAAACTGATTAAAACGTACACAATGAAGTCCACTCTCCATCCTTGGATATTTCAAAACATTTGGATAAGCCCTGAGCCACTTGGTCTGACACTGCAGCTGATCTTGCTTTTAGCTGTGCTTTGTATCCAGACCTCAAGAGTCCTCCCAACCTGAATTATTCTGTGACTTTTATGAACAAACAAACAACAACATTTGAGAATACGTGTATACTGCATTTGTTAAATAAGGCAAAACTGCTTTTCCTAAATGGAATCCGGGTGTAATATACAGATCTCATTATTCTGTAATATGGCATCGCTCCGTGTGTGAATAACAGATTGTAATAGAAGGCCAGTCCTTCATGGCTGAAAGTCGCTGCGAGTCCTGCCATCCGCAGAGGGGAGGTTCAGAATTCTCATTCACAATTCATGACTCACAGTCTCTACTGCCTTCTGCTTTATGGAGTTGCTGTCCCTGTGCACAATGGGCAGAAAACATTTTATCAAATCAGATTGGGCCTGCGTGTTTTTCACTGTGCCTCCCAAGGACGTTGCGGGCAAGAGGCACAGAGAAGCTTGACTCATGTTTCTCCTCTTCCCACTGATCTGCTGCGTTTGAGACCCCTCAAAGAAGGTGGTGGCAAGAGCTAATCCATCAATGAAGTGGTGAAAATTTCAGTGTCTCCTGGCTGCTACTGCAGATCCGTGACGTCCCTGTCTGACATCCTGTTAAGATTAATAAATACCAGATTTTGGGAGTGGGATAGCTATAGGCATGTTGGTATTTTCCCAAAGGTTTGGGAAGCTGGTAAATTAATCTGATTAATTAAATAGTGAATGCACTCTTCATTTATATGGCTATCAAAATGCAGTTCATAAGAGTCTGTTTATTTACACAGTTGTCTGTCTGTCTCCTGAAAGTCAGGATGTATTAATGATTACTGGCATGGGAAAGAAGGTGCTTACTGTTTGTAGTCTGTACATGATTTATTTCCAGAGGCTATGTAATAACTTCTTTTTACCTACAGAGACTTTCTGTGTAATGTATATAACCCAACATCCTGTGAGTTGCATTAGAGGTTATAGTTAGTTGAGGCTGAACAAACAAATCTGAAAAGGGGACGAGGCTTGTTTTTTAATGAAATATCTGTTGTGGGAATGCATATCTATTGGGACTCTTTCTAATTGGCTTGCACCATCTAGACAGCTTTGGCTATTATATGTCTCATAAATTAGAAATAACCACAACCAAGAGGATAGACTGTACTTTTTAGTTACCACAGTATTTATTTGTACTGTGAAAGTCTTCCTGTGTGCAAAACACAAGACAGATTTATCACTTACGATGATAAAATCTAAGTGCGTAATTTGTGAGCACCACTGAAGTGCAAAGAATAAATTTAGGTTTATTACTAAATAGCTTGCTATACTTTGTAAAATTAGCCATTCTGTTGGTAGGATTTGCCAGTCAGTAGCATGATACGCTGTTAAGCATAATGTTCTGAAAATTTCTCATAATTGGAAAGTCAGTGTCTTTTTTTTAAACAGTGGAACAGTTGTTGTTATACTGTTACTTTCTCACATGATTATCTGAGAACAGTTTTCCTATTGGAAGGAACATTACAAACACTAAACTAGGAAAAACATTTTAAAAATTTTTACTATGTGCAAGGCAGTGCTGTATAAAGGCATAGAAATTCTGTCATGGATTTCTTCTGTTTTGGGATGCAAGGCAGTTAGAGTTGTTTGGCTTGATATACAGTTTATTGCTGTCACTATTTTAATTCAATCTTTGCTTAGAACATTGAAAAAACAACCCAAATAAAGCTGGTGTTAGGTTCAGCAAGTGTAATTGAAAAGTTATAAATACAATTGCTTTCTGAATGACACATTGCACAGTTGTGTGCTGCATGTTTGGCAGTATCACATAAAATCTAAACTTTTTATGTAGCGACAGCTTAATTCTGAACTTCCAAGAGAAGAAATACTAGAAAAGCAAGAAAGAGTGGTGTGGTTGTTTGTGTTTAAATGGAAGGGCCATGGCCACGCCCTTGAATACTGGTGTGTGGAGATGCTTTTTGAGAAACTAAAGAATTTTGAAAACTGCCTCTATTAGTCAGTATGTGCATAATTGCTGAAGTTACATATTTCTTTTCTCGGGCCTGTGGGATGTTTGCTTTGCTGCAGCACCTGCACTGGAGCTTTCCAGGGCTAGAAAGCCCAGAAGTGAAGGTCACTTCCAAGAGTTTTCTTTGGTTCCAGATGGAAACACCAAAAATTCAGCAACACAAAAGATGGCTTTAGCCTGCGGAATAGCGATATCCAAGCTCCTGCTCCCTAAAAGTGGTGAGCATATGCCACTTTCAGCTGCAATAGCTGCTTTATTCTTGCTTCAGACTCAAGGCAGTCACTGAGCTTTCACAGTGGCAGCCACTGAAGTCAGAGCTCTCTGGGTTCGTGACTTGGTTTCTGCTTTAATGGGAGTGTGGAACAGGAATCCATGTAAAGAGGGAGGTGTTCCTAATGCCAGGAAGGAATCTTCAGTTGGACACTGTTGCCAGAAGGTGATGGGGGACCCTATAAACACATGTGCAAACTCAACTTTTTGTTAATGTCCTTTTATACAACAGCCCTCAAGTGGATGAAGGAGTCCAGGCGGACTGTGCTTTCCCTGAATCTGGAAGTTGTGTGAAACTTCTCTTGTCCTTGACTCCCTGGGTGTCTCCTCCTCATACCCCTAGACCTATACCGAAGAATCAACCCACTCGGGTGCCCATTTTTACCTTAAAATGCTTCTTCAGAATACTAGGAGGACCCCAATTGCTTACTGTGTTTCAGGAGACTGAGGAAGGTTGTGCTCTCAAAGGCCTACAAGAAATGTGACTTTTCCTGCATTTTCTGCAGCTCTGTAGCCAAAGCGGTGCCTGTTACAAAAAGATAGTAAAATGTGTTTTGATACGACTGAGCATTTTTGTTATTATCCTGTTCCAAACACCTAACAGATATGGAACCTGATATTCCAGGGTCTCCTAGTGTATCACTGCTCCAGTAACCTGAATTTATGGGTGAAGGAAGGATTGAGAAAGTTGTTAGTGACTCTTGCATCTGAAGCAAAGCAATACCTGAGTTGTTTGCCTGCCTGTGGTGAGTGAGAGTCAGTTTGTAGTCTTACATTTAAAGAGTGGACAGATGCTGAAGCACTATTGTGGTTTGGCAGTATCAGAGTTTAGAATAGAATGGACTGGGAGCAGGTAACCTTTGATAAAACGTTGTAAAAAGTTTCCCCTGAGTAATCGATATGTATTTATGGCCTTAATTTTGTCTTGAGTTTTTTTTGGCACATCTCCAAGAGCTCAGCTCCCCTCGTTTTTCAGATCTCCTTTATTTCCCAAATGCCTGTCTGATTTATATTGAGCAGTTTTGGGGAGGGAAAAAAAAAAAGAAAAAAAGATATCCCGAATCCACATGCCACAAATTACAAAATTTATGACAAAAGATTTTAGTGAAGGAGGGTGGGAGGAAAGCAGAGTTTTAATTATGTGACAAGGGGAAAAAAACTGAATTTATAAGCCATTTCAGGCTTAGCGGTGTAGGAATACATTTATTAATTTACTGTCAGATTGTTACTGGAAGTGTTGTCTCAGCACTGAGCGCAGGGAGGGGAAGGCAGAGCTGGCTGGGGTGGTGGAGCAGAGCCCGTGGCAGGCGGAAGGAACCTGCCCTGGATGGGAGCTCATGCGTCCCCACCGCGGGGAGGGACTGCAGCTCGACTCTCCCGAGGCACAGCATCTTGCATCGCAGCCAAATCTACTGCTTTTGGCAGTAGTCTAACACTTTTATGACTCATCTATCATCCTACCATTTTTTTCCCCAGTTTTTCTATCACCGTTGTGGAACAACAGATTTTTCCCCTCCTTTTCTAACCCTGCCCTTGCTGTCTGCTTCCAGGCTGCTGTAAGAGCAACATGATTCTGCTCATCCATTGCTGCCCAGTGATGGGAACTTGGCCCTTTGTCACTCTCCCGAGGTGCTGGATGTGCTCCATGCAGCTCCGCTCCTTCCCCATCCTTTTTCGGAGGAAAATAGCTGGCAGGTTCAGGTGCCAGAGAGCATGTGTTAGCATCTAGGTTAACTCGTGCTGCTGTGAAATGTGTCCCATGCTGTATGTGTGTATCATCCATTTAGCAGGGAAGGCGGCCCTGCCAAGGGCAGACCTAACCCATCTCATCTGCTACTGTATGAAATTCAAATGTTACATGGTAGAGGCAAGGCTACTCAATGTCCTTTACTCACATTTCAGTCTGAAGCCTTGATCCAGCCCTTCAACATTAAGAGAAGCTGCCAGTGCTCCTGAAATTGTCTGTGAAACTCCCATTTTGACACATGTACCGTATTCTCGTAAAACATTAAGATACAAGTTCAGTATTCATTTCGGCAAACAGGAGAATTGAATTCTCTCTTCATTAGCAGTGCATGAAACTGTCTGCTGGTTGGTTCAGGGCTTTGATTTTTATTCTAAACCCAGATGGAAATATTTGCATAAGTCCTACAGTAGTCCTTTATGAGGGCTTTTTCGTTCTTCTCGCCCCAGTTAATACTGCAAACTTAAGAAATCCTCTGAAATTAATCTTTTCCATTATGCCTATTTCTGAGCATTAGGAATATGACAGAACGATCCAGAAATCACAGCCTAGCGCTGCCTTCCAGCCGGCTGTGAAGCCGCAGCGATTATTTGTGTGTCGTGTGTGTGTGTTTATCTCTTTTGGCTAGTGAGACCTTCCACGTTTCCCCATTTTTATTTCTGCTCTCCGCACACTCCTTCCCAGCTGCCGTAAGCAGCGCTCGCCCTCTGGCCAGCGTTGGGGCTGAGCAGTCTGTGCGCTGCTGGTGATGCCTCTCGCTCGGGCACTAGGCGGGACGCACGCTTGGCATCTGCGCTCGCCGCGCTGCCGGGCAGCTGCCGCCACCTGGTCCCCTCTGCTCCACGCTCTGTGCTGTGCCTGGTGCTGAGAATCTGCAAAGAAACCCTGCCCGGGCCAAACGCATCCCCAGAGCAGCTTCTGCCGCGAAAAAGGACGGGTTTGGCGGGTTTGTGCCTTGCGCTGCTGGAGAAGCAAGATGTTGAGTAATGTTTGTTGTTGTTTCATTGAAATTCTGCTTACAGCTGTAGCTGCAGCTCTTAGCCTGCATGGAAAATATCAGTGATTACTTTGGTTTTTCTTTTTTCAGTACAGCAGATCCCTGATTTTCTCCCCGGGAGCCCCCATGCTTGGGGTTGTCTTGTCTCCTACTACTGCTGTCATTATGAGAGGGGAGTCTGTGTGTGCTTAGTGCCCCATACAAGGGGTGGAAACACGTGCTGAGACAAGGCCTGAATGATCTGGAAAAGGGAGTCTTTTTTTTTTACTCAAAGCACTTTATTTTATTGGTGTTTATTTTACTAGTAAAATGTAAGTGAATTCCCTTTTTTTCCCCCTGCTGCCTGTTTTTATCCTACCAGTGATTTACTTTCATTTTTATATTAAGTACTGTGGTGCCTGTAGAGTATTTATTTGTAATTGTGTGTTTGTGTGTGTTTTACTCTTGAATATAAATAACATCCCGGTGTCTCTTCAGTTTAGAAATTCTGCCAAGCTGTCACAGAGATCCTTTCATGATCCATATCCTTCTCAAACTCCCCGCGATTGGTTTTTAAATGCTGGGCCAGTGGACCGTAAGTTTCAGAGTTGCATTTGTTAGAGATGCCATTTTGCATTCACTGGGAAAGGGCTGCTGTGTTTTGACACCATTCACTGTTGCCCTTCTCCGGTTCCAGACTAGTGTGAAATATATTCAGAGATGTGTTTTCTGAAGTGTAATAATAGATATGTAACAGCCTAAATTACGAGGCTGCTTGGCTCTGTACATGTGTGTACATGTGTTCCATGAGCAAGCCCTGCATCCATCCGGGGGTGCTTTCTGCACTACGGCAGCACAGGAACCACATAAAATCAAGAAGGGACTAAATGAGCACTCTGTGCGCAGCAGTCAGTGGATTTTTGGTTTTTCATTTTGAATTTTTTCGTTTCCAGTTGCCATACATGTGGCAGGTTTTAATGTCTTTCGGTGACAGCTTTTATAACATTCAGGGTCAGAGTGAAATTGATACCTACTTCATCCTTCTGAAAGCATATAGATGTAACATCCTTTGGCCCAAGTCCAGTCCCTCTTCCCCTTGGAGTGCGAGAGTTGAGGGTTTGAAAAACATCACAGCTGCAGCATTTGGGTGTATGGGATAGGTGCAGGCGGTAGAGAGCTGGTGATTTCCACGGGGGCTCTTTTCCCACTGGTGTGATGCTGAGGATGCTGAGGAGGTTGGCAGTAGCAGTGGGGGATCCTACAAGCATTGCAAATCCCTGGCCAGTGCCCCAGCACAGCCTCTGCATAGCAGGCATAGCTATGTCATGGCTCCACAGCTGTTGCACCCCTGTGTGACATTACAGCTGCTGAGTGAAGCTGCCTAATCTTTGCAGTGAGCTTGGCCTCCTCAGGGGAAGCCTCTGGGCTCTCTGACCTAACAGCCTCTCTGTAGAAAATCTTTTTGTTAGTATCAGCAATGTCCTGGTGTCCCATTTGGTAGTTCTGCAGCTCTGGACTGCAGCCTGAGTGACACCAGTTGTTTTCCTCCTTTATTTATGCACCTCCCTCTCACCACAATCCTGCTTTTGCCCATTACTTAACCTTTCTCCTTCCATCACATTTTTCTTTCTCAGTACTCCTTCTAAAATAAAACTGTATGTTCCCAGACTAAATCAAAAGCTGGACATATGATAACTTTCTTTGGGTTTTTGTTTTAGTAGTATTATCCAAACCAGGTTAGCCATCTGGAAAATACTGTGGGAAAAAGATTTCTGAGTGGAAGGAGGTGATGATACCCATGCAAAGGAGTTAACAGCCATATAGAGTAATAGGAATGGTTCTTCCAAAGGCCCAGAAGGTTGTTCTCACTTGTATTTGTATGATGCTCAACTGAGAATAGGAAATGTCTCCTCTTTAAATAAACTTCTTAGCTGGACTTTCGTCATGGCTGCATGTCACCCACTCTAGCTACATTTGCCTGACTTCTTGTCAAGTCAGGGTTTATTTGGACAAAACTAATTTTAGAGATTTCTCTTCTACATAAAATGTTAGGGTTGTTTTTTTCCCCTTTGATTTAATTTGTCAGTATCATGTGGCATTTCTGCCTCTATCTCTGTATCCATTTCTAGTCAGTTTATGGATGGTGGCACTGATTTGACATTTGGGGTTTTTTCATGGCTTTTAGGGAACTAAAAAAGGCTGACAGTCACTGGCTGATTGGTATGATGGGAGAGGTCAAATTTAGGATCAACATCACTTTGTGTGAATGCAAATAAAACACCACCATATTTTTAGCTATTTGTAGTGTGCTGAATTTGGACTTTGGTTTAAAAATTAATGAGGGATAGAAACACTTGATAAAGAATATGAATTGAACTCATATATAATCTCTACCAATATTTTTGGAATAGCAGAAGTAGTTATTTTGTTTTTCTAATTATGAGTGCAGCAAGTATGGATTCATAACAATGGGAGGTCCCAATAGGACCTAATCACTAGAAGTCCTGTGAAACAAAAAACTATGTTCAAATTGCAGTAATTTTACCAAACTTGTTTTCCATAAGTATCTAATAAGAAAACTCATTGCTTTAATATCCAAGTATAGTTTGTACCAGAGGTGTTAAAAACACCCCAAACCCAAGAGTATTAGAGATTCCTGTATCTTACAGGGAGATTTATAGTGTGTTCTACACAGAGCCAGCCTCTCTCTTACACCATGTGAGCAGATATTAACTTGAGACCAGCATCAGACAACCAGTTTTGCCTTTCCCTTTATTTAAAATATGACATGCATGAGTATAATTTGGCTTAAGAGACCAATTTATGCTTGAAGTGCTAAATAGTTTTTCTGTTGGCTTTCTATGAGTTACATTGAACACTTACCCAGTTGTCACAAGGATGAATCCATCTAATATAAAGTAATCCTTTATTCATACCAAATAACATTTTTTACTGCTTTACTTTGCTGTAGTCAAGTCTCGGAGAGAATCTTTCTAAGTAATCCTTCGAGAGAGGAGAGCTGGTGACAGAGCTATGAATTCTGTGTGGACTTAGGAATTCATCATTAGACTGTCTACACTCATTTTTCTAGCAAAAGTAGTAATTTCTTGAGAAATAGGTAGGGAGTAAATTTAAAAAAAAACAGCGAAACAAACCAAACACAAAAAATTCAACACATGCTTTGGGTCCCCAGTGGTAACACTCAACTGCAGAGGCTTTCCACATATTGTGGATATATCTAAACAACTGGATTATTGAAATTGTTGCAAAAACATGTTTTTGCCGTAGAATTGGTCCAGAAGAATAAGAAAAGCTTTAAAATTAACCATATTTTGATGTAGGATATGCATAAACTTTTGCCTATTGGTAACAGGTTAGGATCACTTTAAATTCAGTTTCACTTGCAGATCTGGCTAATTCTTAAAAAGGAAACGTCAAATTATATTTTCTTGAATCACTTAGCAATACCCAAACACAGATCAGAATTCTAATTTCTTTTTGTCAGTAACAGATAATGTAAGGATAAAAGCTGTTGTAGAATATGAATATTAATTTTTTAACCATATTGGAAAAACCTTCTGACCATGTAGCCTTGTGTTTTTGAAGCAATATTCTGGGAAGTAGCTGATTGAATCCCATTAATTTAAATGAGAGTGAAATGACAGTCTGTATGGACCTCTTTGAAAATCTGAGACTTAGTTCTTTATTCTTATTTCTTTCAGTTTGTTGTAGAAGACTTTCACGTATTTAGTGGACTTTCAAAGGCAGACATGTGTAGTGCAGTTAAAATACTACAATTTAGCAGTATTGCACTGCCTAAGTTGTCATTTCCTGCAGAGTAAAAGAGTATGGTTAAAACATGTTGTTTTATGTGATGTTGCAAGATTTAAGGCTTCTGCTTGTTCTCAGTGTAACTGCTGAAAACTTTATTGCCCTTGTAAAAAAAAAAAATCCAATTTAATTTTTGAAAATTGAATCTAAATCTTAGGTCATGTTTCCTTTATAATTACACACACTTAGTGGTACAGCATATGGTGGAAATATATAGAACTCTGTGATACAAAAGAAATGAGGAGAAATGCTAGGCTTTTATGTTGATTGTACCTGTATGGGGGCTTTATAAGCTTACAGTTTGAATCATTTATAGATACAGACTCAACATATCCCTAATGTAACTAGTACTGTGAAGCTTTTTTTTTTTTTCCTTTCCTTCTTTCTGCTGACTGAATGATAGGTAAAGTGATTTTCAACAAATGTCTCCCTGTAGGCTGTCATGGAAGCGCTGTAATCCTGCATTTTAACCTTAGCACTGGCCACTATCCCGAAATTATTTCATTTATGCCAAAATGTTCTGCACAAAGCTCTTGCTCTCTTACGGTATGGGGAGAGAACAAACCTTTAAATTTTAACAATCCCATTGTTTTATCAGAGCTTTATCATCCGTGTTCATGAGGATGTAGCAAAAGTGAAATGGCAACATCTTCCTTTGTTTTCTTGGGGTGATCTTGGTTTTATTACGGGAGTGGAAATTTGAAAACACACACGTGACTTAGGTGTCTAGTTGACATTTGTACCTTTGGGAATGTGTTTAGTGCTGGAATCTGATCATTACAAAAATAAATTGTACTTCATTATATCCAAGCTGTTTCCTCTAGTGGTTTGGTTTGTTTTAAAACTCATATGCACCCTTGTGCAGAGACTCAGGTAGTAATGTTACTGCCTTTTATAAAATCGTTTTTGTAGTTGTTTTATGCCTGTCCATTAATCCTTTAGTGTGGGCTTAAGAGCTTTCTTTAAAGAGAAACATGGAACATAACTGATCTTTTAAATTAAACCTGAATCTAGATTTTATTCAGGATCAAATCAGGAATAAGGCACTGTTCGGCTCTGGCAACTATAAAGCCTCACAGATTGTCTATGCCTTCTTTCCTAAACCTTGCACACCTAGAATTCCAGCAAACAAAGTAATTTAGAACCGTGAGAGCACATTTTATTTAATCTCTAGAAGTATACTTGCCTTGTGTAACTAGTTGGAAGATATATTTTGGGTTAAATTCCTGAAATCCTATTAATTTTATCTTCCCACGTGATCTGCATTTCTTTATCAGTAAACGCGGTAATAACTTAGAGGTGGAGATGAGCAGGTATTTACACAACATGATGTTGTCCCATACGTATGGAATCTGTGGTGACAGCCTTGTTGGAAGTACTTTGCATTAATTTTCACATACTGAAAATACAGGTTTGAGTTATTCTAAAAACTGTAATTTCCAAACTTTTGGCAAATATCCTCTTGCTCTGTCGTGCAAGGTATTCTGCACTACAGCGTGGTACAAAGAGCAGCTTCAGAGAGGGCTGTGCTGGTTCATCCTTTTATCGCACATTGAGACAAGGAGTTTGTTCTTACAGACCTTCTTGGAGACAGTATTCAGAGGAAAAACCTTGCCTGCAAATAATGCTTTATGTTAGAAATTGATCCACTCCTTGAAATTGTTGTCATATCACATTGGCTCAGGCAGCTGATATTTTCAGCTCCTTTTCCTACTGCTTTTTTTGTTTTGGGTTTTTTTTTTGTTTGTTTGTTTGGGGGTTTTTTTGTTTTTGTTTCAGTGTTCTTTTTTTTTTTCTTTTTAAACCTCTCTCTTTCTGTGAGAGGAACTGTCAGTCATGAATTAAATGATTCCTGGTTAGAAAGTGCTTTTCCACAAGGTAGGATGTGACCTCAGAGTCACCAGTCTAGATCTGTTCTGAATTCAGCTATTAACTGAACAATCAGAAACTTGCAATTACGTTCATTTTAACTATAGTTCAAAGTTGTTATAGGAACATCCAACTATTACCTTAAGTGTTTAAATATGAAGGTTTTCTCTAGAAGTCTTGACCTCTGTGGTTTCTTTGGTTTCATTTCCGCTTTGGTTTTCAGCCTTCAGAGACTCAAATACACGTAAGTTACCCACTGTAAAGTCAAATATTTCAGTCCGTCAGTTCACTTACTAAGGTACAGATGCTGTTTTGTCCAGTATTTTTTGTGGTTGGAGGAGTGGAAATATAAAATTGTCTCAAGAAAAAGGGCATTGCTAAGCGTGAAAGCATTGGCCTCTGCTGTCAGAATCTTTCGAGCAATCAAGTTGAAACAAAACCAAAACCACAACACATGAACAGCTGGGGTATTCCAGTGACTGAGATCTTGTGTTATCTAATAGTTCCCACAAAGATTCTGTCATGTATCTGAAGTGTGGAAGCAAAGAAATTAAGAACAGAGTTCACAGGCAGGCAAATACTCAAGAGATGACCTCCTGAGATTTGGTAAGCAGGGAAGTACAGCCATGTTTAATAAAAACAGAAAGAAAAAGAGAATTGTGGATTTGGACTTCATTTAAGAGACTTCACGTTGTGTAGTTCGAGAATGTCCCATAAATCTGTTTCTTTTTGTCAGTGTTTGGTTCCTATACGTGATGAGTCTGATGAGGAGTGGCTGAGGGAGCTGGGGGTGTTTGTCCTGGAGAAGAGGAGGCTTGGAGGAGGACCTCGTCACTCTGTACAGCCTGACAGGAGGTTGTAGCCAGGTGGAGCTCAGTCTCTTCTCCCAAAAAGCAGTGACAGGACTAGAGGAAACAACATCAAGTTGCACTCGGGGAGGGTTAGACCAGATACAAGGAAAAATTTCTTTGCCTGATGGGTTGTAAGCACTGGAAGGATTTAAAAGGCACGTGGATGTGGATTTAGGGACATGGTTTAGTGGTGGACTTGGCAATGTTGGTTTAGTGGTTGGACTCAAAGACCTTAGAGGTTTTCTTCTACCTAAATGATTCTATGATTTCTACTGCCCAAAGAGTGTAATTCACTAAATATGGCTGGGGAAAAAAAGGCAAAGTTTCACTAATAAGAATCTCATATAGACTATTAAGTTAAAACTTCCAGGAGACATTATTAGTTGCGGGGGTAAGGGTCAGGTCTCTTTGTGGATATATCTTCTCTTGGCTCTCAGCCTAACAGCTTTAGGGGACATTAGCTTGGAACTGAGCAATATAAGCAGAAACAATTGTGGTGCTCCTGCCTGGTGGGAGCTCACAGATGCTTGTAATAAAAATTGTTAAAAATTGTTTCATTAGTTTGCAAAAAGCAGATTTCTTGGAATGCTCTACCTTCTTTTGCCAAGAATTTTCAATTTCTTTTATGTTCTGTATATGACAAGCACTAGCAGAAGTTACCTCACAATTAATTATGATGATATATAGCACTTAAAATGGCCACTCAGCATTTTTCCGTTTGCATGTTGAAAACAAAAGGTAATTGGGTTGAAAACAATATGGTATTTAATGCCTTTAAGTGGCACATTTTTCCAAAAGATAAAGACATACCAACCTTCTAGAATTACATAATACCACAGACATAAGTAAAACTAATCAGATATGCCACGTGCCCTCATTTTGTAAGTGCAATAGCTCATTTAGCTGTTAGCAAAAGCTTGCTTAGTGATGCATCGAAAATTAGAAACTGTCACTGTCTGTATATGAATAACACTTTTTCTCCCTCTTGCTAGTTTGATATTTGGGGGGGAAAAAATCATCACATACCACATTTCATCTGTCCTGGAGTACAAACATAGTTGTATACTTCAAGATGTCTGTGTAGAATCTTTAAAATATTGTGAAATGTAGTGTGGAATTTTTATACTTACAATTACAAACATGTAGTTTTATGCAGTAGTCAGGTAGGAGGGGTTGTTCCTGGGGTACCACATCTGCAAAGCAGCCTCCTCTATGTAATGTTTAATATAATTAGTTTCCATACAGTTTGGTAGCATGCATTTTAGAAACAAAAATTTTCTTGTTTGGAAGGAATACTTGTGCTTAAACCTGCCTTAGAAGGTCAGTAGAAAGCCTTTTGCTGGTGGTTTTTTGGCAGGCTGGCTTCTCTGAGCTCACAGCTGTTCATCCATTAGGTGGAATGGGCACAGGAAGTTCTGTCTGTCAGTCACCAGCAATCCTTAAAACGCTGTAAGCCTGGGCTGCGTACTAAGAGGACAGTCCTGAGAGGTGACAGTGTTTTAGTGTCCTTTTCTTTGCAGATCAAAAGAGTGTCTTTACCAACTTGTGCTGTCGCAGAGCACCTTTTATGAGGACACAGCTCCTCTGTTCTCCAGGGTGTGTTCTATGTACAGCAGCACTTTCTGCATGGCCCTCATCACTGGCTCCGTTGTTGCATTGCCACTGAGTATCAAAGGAAGAACAGAACATATATTTGTACAAATTTAGGGTCAGGCACGTTGCATGGGACTGCTTTTAATTCGTGCTTAGAAGCTTGTCCTGTTCCTTGTAATAGTTTTCATGTGAAGAACAGAATCTCGACTAAACTATTATGAAAATAGGCAGATTTAAACCTATGGTAAACATTCCAGGAGCCCTGTGACAGTGAGATCCAGGTTTTAGTGACCCACCTGTGGTCTTCAGTTGGAATATGTGGGAGAATTTCCCTTTTTCTGCAGAGAGATGTGTAAGTGGACAGTGCTGAACATCTTATGGGGGACTCTGAACCTGAGTTTTCCACTAAAAGTGGTGGTGGTGCAGATCTATTTGTCTGAAGTCTAGCCAAGATAAAAACCCAACTGACAATTAGATAACTTGAGCAAATGAAGATAAAACCATTTATCTGGGAAGCACATAAAGCTATCCATGCTGAGGAGAGGACAGGACAGAGCTGATTTAAGATATTTGCATCTACGATTTGTAAACAATAGCCTTAAAAAAAAAAAATTGACTCAGTTTTTCCAGTCTCCTCACAGTAGCCATTTCCTTGTGAAACTGTGCATTTATACCCATGTGAACTCCACATTTGGATATTGCAGTGCGCTGAAATGGAGTGGGATAACTCCAAAGGCTCTTTGGAAGCTCACAGATAGTCCTTAGTGCAAATGTTCACATTGCTTAGTGGTAACTTCACATTACTTACTAGTAACACCTTTAGGGAGTAGGTTGCACTTCTCCAAAGGCAGCTTTGTCTCCCTTTTTCCTCGTTTACCCCACAGCTGATGATACAGATTTAGAAAGCTCTCCTTGAGAGACAGCCTCAGACAGTGCTACAGAAGTGCAGATCACCTGAGGTGTATTCCAGCCACTGTTTAGCTGTGAATATCTGGGGACTCAACAAATTTTAGCTGGCACTAAACCAACACTAAAATATGGTTTTATTATGTAAACCAACTATTTCCAATTCTTTTCTAATGGAAATCTAAAATGTTGAAATAATAGTATAGGGCTTCAGAAATTCCCAGGACAGCATGCTCATCTGCTCCAAAGTCCTACTGTCTCCAGGCTGGTGGGATTTCAAAACTTGATTCAAAGACCAGCTGCCTGAATTAATAGGAAATGTATTAAAGGTGCATGATGTCATGGACTTACATGCATACATATATAAATGAGTAATTGGATGAGTGTAAGAATATGGACATAACCCTTGGTCTCAGGTGGTTCCTTGACACACAGTGCCAAGACATTCACTCCCACACATGGGCTCTGGAGGGGAAATATCCTTTTCCTCCTGTTGTATGTAAAATATGACAGAGGATTTTTTAAAAACAGTGCTCTTTGTTATTCACTATCCATAAATATTTATGGACTGTGAGAAAATGCACCTGCTCTTTACTGCTCCATGTGAAACAAAAGCCCAGGAAAGAAAATGCTGTAAACCAAAGGAGGTGCTGAAACATATTTTGTCAATTACTGGTAAGTACTAGAAGCTAAAATGAACTTTTTCAGAGACAAGATGAAAAAAGATAGCAGCAAAGTTAAATCATCCAACTGAAGAGCCTGGCTCCAAAGGCTCTGCTTGGTAGAAGTCATAAACAATAACTGCAGTACTATCAGAAATAGGTGATGGTTGAGTAGATTGGAAAAGTAAACTCTTTCTCAGTACGTTTTCAGAGATGATTATGGGTAATCTGTGTAGACAGACCGCCTTGAGGAGCCCCTTTTATCACAAGGCTAAGGGGATTTTATGATCTGTCTCACAGGAATTGGCGTATGACTGTGCACTGCTTCATACATTTTTCTGAGAGACCTCTTGGTTTAGATTGCCTGTGTCTACATTGCATTCAGTGTGCAAACATTTGAATTAAATTTGGATTTTGGAGCCATGGAGCCTTACTGGCACATAAAATGCTCCAGACTGCAAAAGTACATCTGGGAACTTGGAGCAAAACCTTTTCTGAATGCTAAAGTTGTGCTGTCTTCGCTACATGATTCTCAATGCAAAAAGGAGCTTTTTGAAGCATTCCAGAGAAAATGCGCTTGTTTTTATTAATGAGATACCTACACTAAGAATTCATAATGTTTACTAGGATGAAAACTGTTAGGTGAAATTAAGCTACAATGCTATAGTTAGATACCTGCTCAGGTGTTTCATAAAAGTAACCCTTTTTCCTCCCAGATGTTAGTATGACCCATAGGTCAGAGGGAGCTGTTTGCTGTCTCTGAGGTAGACACACTAATTTCCTACCCAGGATTTCTGTAGATCTGTAGGAGCTGCTGCAATGTCTTTTTTCTTTTTTTTTTTGTTTTTTTTTTTTTTTTTGGCAACTCTCGCCACTTTTAGTACATGTGACTAGGCCTGCTCATATGGTGAAAACAGGAGACAATATTGTGTTTTACAGCAGGAACATGAGTGATTGCAGTGTTTCAAAATCTGTTGTGCAGTCAAGGAGCAACAGTATGCTCTGATTACACCTTCCATTGTCAGAAGCACCTATAAACTGCTTAGAAAAGTTGTTTGAGTTGTTCTTGTCTCAGCTTTTAAATGTTTGTAATGGTGTCTAACAGCCTTGGAGTAGCACAGGGCTTCTGAAATGGCAAACTCCAGTCGAGGAATTGTCTCTTACAAGCATAAGATGTCTGTATTCCCATGGGGAATCTTGGAATTCCTGCTTGTGACATGGAGTGATGCTTCCCCACAGTGACAGAGCTCTGAGCTTTGACATCAGCCTGAGGTTTTTATGAGTAGGTCTGGTAGAGCTCGAGTTGGCTCATTGCTCCTGCTGAGCACACTGTGGTAAGATCTGAGCAGACCTTGGTAAAATTAGTGATGCTGGCAAAATTAGCTTCTGGCCTTGAAAAATACTAATTGAGTAGTCTTCTAATAGTACATTGTAATTCAACTTAAAGAGCTTAATCAGAATCTATTACATGCTGCTAAAGTGGCTCAATAATGGAAGGCTGATTCATAATCATCATAATCACTTCACTGCACTTTTAGTTTAGATCTGTTTTTCTTCTTGCTTTAGTGCTCAATAGAGTCTTCATAGCCAAAAAAACCTTTGAATTAAATGTTTGTAGTATTAAAATTTGGGGTTGAACCTATGAAATAATGAAATAGTGAAAGTTTTAATTGCAGGGTAGCACACTTCAGCTTTTATTGCTTTACTTGCATTTGTGGCACAAAAAGAGATTCTGACCAGTGTATTGAAATTTATTTTTACAGATTTTCTATCATATTTCAAAATCCTGGAGTTGAATTTTTTTGGGTCAAGCATCTCTTTTTTGAGAATGTTTTGCATGGAACTCTTCTCTGTTTCTGGAACTGTTGTATATCCGTGCTCAAAAATAACTGATCTGAAATGTATGGTGTACGATATTGAAGTTGGCCCATTCCTGTAGTCTTTGTTGAGGTTTCACAAGTTCCGTTTTCAGCTCAGTAGTGATGTTCACAAGCGCAGACCAAAGACACAGTCTTTGAGGGGCTCAACTGGGGACCATCAGCCTTGTCCTTCAGGGAAGGCAGAGCTGACTGACAGCAGAGCTGGGCTCAAAGCTTTGGATGTGCCACTGATTTACTGACTGATCTCTCTGTCTCAACTTATCAATCTGTTTGATGGGAATAAAATCACTTCAGCTTTCCTCCAGGACAAATTGTGTGTGCGACTCCATAAAAAGGACTTTGAATGTGTGCAGTGCTATGTAAGTGAAGTAACCTGCTGTGGTATTATATTGGGATGGAGTGGATTAATTTAATTAATCCATCTTGATTTAAATCATGGCTTTAAAGTAGCCTCTATTTGAATAATTGATTTAGATTTTGCTTTGCGTGTTACTGCCTCATGATTTATCTAAAGAAATATTGATTTCTAGTTGTTAGTAAGCATTGATTTTTCAATGAGATACACAGCGAATTAAACTGATTATTTCTGTTTAGGCGGGGTAGGTTTTGAAGGTTTTTGTGTTTGCTTGTGGGTTTTTTAAAAAAAATCTTTGAAGGTGTCACTCTTGTGGAATGATTTGCTTATATTTGTTTAAAGGAAAAAAACTCCAGGCAAAACCGCTCTGGAGAGAATAAGAAGTGGCTCAATTAGGATGCTTACTTCCTTTTTCAAAATAAAGGCAAAAGTTATGTTGCAGTGGCTAACTTCAGGTTGGAGGAAGCAGTTTCAGAAGAGATACCTGAGAAGGCATAACAGAGAGCTGTGTTTTGGAAGGGAAGAAATAAAGATATTTTGTATATTCAGCATTGTGGTGGCATGCATGAGGCATTGGGAAAAACAAGAAGGAAGAATTCAGTGCATTTGTAGGAAACAGGAGGAGAAAAGGAAGGTGTAGAAAAATTAAGGGGGAGATCAGCCTTGCAAGAGGTCAGAACCTTGAGCTTAATAAAGTAATGGTTAACTTCACGTATCTTTTCTTTTAATGGGTGACCATTGTGACATGGTAAGGAGGATAATTATTTTAGCAACTCTATTTTAGATGTATTGGAGTGTTGGGAATAAGACCTTAAACAGGAATTTGCTGTAACTGATGCAAGTAATGCAAGACCTTGGACAAGTATTTTAGTGGAAGGATTGGAGAGGACAGGGTGCATATTGGAGATTTCATAGAGAAATACAGTGACAGTTTGAGCTGTGATCAAGGGGTGGAGAAAAGAGTTGAATGGGCCATGAAATTTGAAATCTCGAGAATCGAGAAAGATAGTAGCATTGTCAGCAGCAGTGGCAAGGAGGGGAGAATTGGAAGAAAAGATAAGAAGTTCAATTTTCAAGAGGCTGACTTTGACATCAAAATTGTGTGTTTGAGATGCAGGCAGAGAAGGGAGATAGCCTGCAACGTAGGGGAAATGAAAGATGCGAGTGAAGATTGGTGATTCATCAGTGTCAAAATGGTGCTGGAAGCTGAGGGCAGGTGAACCTGCTGAGAAAGGAGTAGGGAGGAGGAGGAATGGCTGAGATTTTCCACTGGAGATCAGTGAAATCAGAAGGAAGAAAAAGAAAATGTTGACATGTCAGCTCCTACAGTGGACAAGTAAGGTAGGAAAGAGGAGGTGTTGCACAGCTCAGCCAACAATCAAATACAGAAATGGAAACTTTACTGAGTTCAATATTAGAATGTCTTGTAAATACATTTTAACAGGACCAGCTCTTTACATGCATGGAAATAATTTGATCAGAGGCCTTTGAGAGAAATGTACATGTATTACCTTTAATTTATGGAGCAAGTGCATCTTAAAGAGCATTTACATGATCATTTCCCCCTAAGTCTTAGATACCTTATGGCTTGACTTCTGAGCACATCCAGTAAATCCATAATTCCTTCTGAGATACTAAATATTATTTTTGCTTTAAACATTGGGAAGGAAATAATTTTTAAAGCTTATTAAAATGTTATATGAATATTTTTCAAATATAATTCATATTATCACTGGTGCATAACTTTTCAAATGAATAATTCACGGCAGTGAGTAGTCACTTTTGATAATCTATAGCGGTGTGTTATGTTGGTTCTGCTGAGAGATTAACACTTATGGCCTAAGGAATAAAACCACAGAATCGAATCCATTTGTTTGCCTATTCACAGCGTCAGACATTTTCTTAAATTAAAACCTATTAGTTTGAATTCTGAATCTTAAAGTTGAATCTGTTTTAGCTCATTTTAGACTTTTATAAAACAGGATTTTGATATATAACGTATTGCAGGCTAAGAAGTATGGAGACTATTGATTTTCAGCACAGTTTTTCTATCACAGACACTGAAGAATGTTTCTAAGAAAAATTTATAGGATATTAAGCAGAGAAATGGTTTCAAAAGGCTATTGGAAGATCCAGGAAATAGGATGGACCCTGTCTTTAATAATTGGGTGTTATAAATTTTCTGAAAAGCAGCTGAATTTGAAGTGGTTTTTCATCACACATTATGATGGCATATTTAATATAAAAATAAGGAAAAATGTAAATGCTGGATTAGTAACGTTAGTTTGACCCCATCCACATCATGTTGATAGACGTATGCATTTAATTATAAATAGCGATGTAGGAGAAGTTAAGGCTTACTAGAGAAAACACTGAGATATTTGTAAATTACATATTTTATGTGTGTCTGACTTCTCCCATTTATGGTCAGTTAAGTTTTAGCTTCTGTAACAGAAATGTTAGTGAGGTACATTACTGTTTTTCTTGAGGGTTTCTGTCTGGAAGCAATGGGGAACTCACTGGTGCTGTCTCCTGGCAATCTCTCAGAGTTGGTTTGCATAGTATGTAATGCAGCTATTGCATGACTTTGGGTAAAATGCCAGGATTGTACTTAAGGATTACAGTCTACCAATATTAATAAATCATTCAAAATGTAGGGCGGCGTTGTTGGGTTTTTTGATTTTCAAGTAAATGCTGTGGTTTAATTACAGTAAAGTATTTCTTAAAGGAGCAAATTTTATTCTATAAGTTATTACTTTAATAAGCAATGAATAGGCAATTAAATAACTTGAATCTGTTATCTGAACCAGAACTGGCATTCAATGTATACTTGAAAACAACCAGCAGAAGCAATGAATCAGATACTGTTTGCAAGTTTTGCTTAAAGAACAAAGGCTGAGGTTTTTACAAACTGAATCAGAGGGATCATTAGAATTACCAGTGGGTCTTGTCATTGTCCTGCCTCTGCAGCACTGCCTCCCAACCTGGCATGATTTTGGGATATAGTCCCTGATTGCAGGCTGAAAGAGAAAACTACCATTAAAAAAAAAAAAAAAAGAAAAAAAGAAAAACCAAAAGCCCCCGGTATTATTTGTGAGTCTGGTGTAATGTGGCTAAATCAGAAGTAAATGTATAATTAACCTTTTTTTCATGATAAATTAACATTAATTTTCTCGGGATTAGTGGGAAATAGCATAATATAGGACAGGTTTAGCATTCAGGGTAAGTGTCACATGGGACCTTTAACACTCTTACAGGATTAGTGCAGCCAGCGATTCATGCTGTTTCCATGCACACAGAAATAGTGTGCAGCTTCTGACCATCAAAAAGGCTTTCCTAATTATCAGCTTTTACAAGTGAGCATTGAAAGATTAGAATATAAATATGAGGAAGATGGCTTCGGAGTTCTTGAGGGAGCAAGATAAAATGCACTCTTTCCCCAGCGAGTAGCTCAATTTTTGAAGGAAATTTTGCAGTATTGTTTGAGAATGCATCATTAGGAAGATAATTAATGAAAAGGTCTGTTGTTGGGGTCTGAGTGAGTGTGGTGTCTGCATGTTCGTCCCTCTTTTTTCTTTTACAAGGGCATTTCTTCCTTGTCTTATTAATCTGAGCATTCTTTATGCAAGGAAAATGATGAATAATTTTTGAAGACTGGGAAAGAACAGTTGAACTTGAAAAGCACTGGTTGAAAGTGTACAGCTTTGATGATATTGAGAAACAGGCCAGCTCTGTTTAGGTACTCAAATACAGACTCAGTGCTTAATTTTTGGAATCCAAGAACCCAGAAGCAGAATTCTTTTTCTTAAACGCTTGAACCAAAATAGGAAGTGAAAACACAGATGCTTTAGAAGCATCATTCTGGTAAGTCCTATTAGTGAAGCTCTGCCTCCAGCTGTGCTCTGTGTTTCTCTGAAGCCTGGCCCAGAAAGCTGTGGTTCAAAAGTTAAGCACAGATGTAATTTGCCCTGCCTGGTGCTGCTGCCCAGAGAGTGTCCCCAGACTGCCCCTGGGGCTCCCCAGAGGGAACGTGCTGGAACATTTTCTAGTGGGAACACAAACGTTGTAGATCAAGGCCATGGAGGAGAGAGAAATTTTTCAAGCAACTCTCTCCACCTTCTTTTCTTGTCTTCATCCTTTACTGTGGGTGCAACAACTTGTTGCCAATAACACCCCAGCTCTGACCTGCCCAGCTGGGGCTCCTTTGCTAAATATCAGCCATGGAGGAGCTGATGTGGAACCATTTGAGCAATACCTGTGGAAGAAAACATGCTTACAGCCAATACGTTATTAATATATCAAATACAACCTTTTATAACCTGGTAAGCTCTGATTCATAGCTCAGAAAGGAAAAAATAGTGAGGTTCATGACTTCTCAGTGAATATGAGACTGCAGATTGTTTGGGCCATTAATCCATGCCAGCCACTAGTCATCTGCATGCTCCTGGACTTGCTCCCTTTTGCACACAGAGGTATTGTTCATATAGATTCCCAGAGCCTGACAGATTACTCTGGGTTTTGTGGAAGTCCTAAAAGTTTAGATGCTACCATGTGGACTGCCATATGTCCATAAAGCTCAGACATCTGGCGGCCCAGCTGGAGCTGGTGTGCACATGAGATGTGGAATAGCCACGCACAGCAGACCCTGGCAAGTGCTGGATTCCTTCCCTCCACATGTGCTGCACAGCTGACTTGGGCATGGAAACACCCGGAGCTGCTGGGCTGGGTCACTGCACATGGACACGAGCACCTGCAGTTTATCTTTATGGGTTTTTCCTTTCTCTAGACCCTGATGTTTTGTGCTGGACAGCCTGGGTGAATTTCAATTAATAACATAAAAATATTTGTTCCTATGTAGTATATCTGAGGGCTCAGGCCTTTGGGGGCAATGTCTTTGAATATATAGGGCTGGATTCTGCTATTACAGATTGTAAATTCAGAGCAGCTTTTGCATCTCGGTGCAGTTTTTCTAGGTTCACATCTTAGAAGCAGAGATCAGCATGGGAACTGCTCAGTGGGACTTCTTTTTCCTTTTTCTTTGCTAGCCTGAATATTCATATTTACCGAGAAAACCAAGAAGGCTGATCTTCAGCGGTGTGTGTTAAAAACGAGCCTTTTAGCGCTTGATGGATATTGGTGAAATTGTTCAAGAACAATTTATCCATAGATTGTCTATGCAATGCTTTCAATGACAGTTTCATCCTGGGCTATCAGCTGCTTTAAGTGCCAGTTGCACAAAGGCATATTTAACTTGTGCACTCAGTTTGCTTTATAGTCAGATTTTGCATTCATAAGCAGATACAATTTGCTTATTGTTTGGACCAGTTCCTTTGCTTTTATGTAAATTCTTCGTCTCTTCTTAGACTCCCGTACCTCTATTACATGTCAAGCAAGTCTGATCACTGGACAAGGTGTCTGCAAGTGAAATAGAAATTGACTGTAGGAAGGGACAGCTTGGCTTCGTTGCCTTTTAAACTGCAAGTTAGATGGAAACCAAGAAGTGTTTAGCATGGATGTGCTGCTAGAGAAAGGCTGTATAGAACTGCATCTTTCCAGGCGGTTTCTTTCTGAACCCTGCCCAGGATAAAACCTACATATAAACACGAATCCTGGTAGTATAAAGGTGGTTCAGATGAAACCTGCATAGTTGAGTGAGGTTCTGTATGTAATTATCTGAAACCCCACAGGCACACCTACACATAAAGTTCAGCATGATGTGTTTGGATATATTGTGTATATGTGTATGGATGTATAGGGTAAAGGTCTTCATTTTCATCTTGGAGTGCCAGGGAGATGGGTTTGTGTTGTAATTAAGTCTTCATAATATCAAGAAGAAATTGCTGTGCTCCAATCTGAAAATTCATTGTGCAGCTAAATGCTCCTCTTTGCATAGAAACTGTTCTTAATTAATAATCTGTTTGATGGATTATTAGTGCCAGACTGGATTGGCATCTGCACTTTGGACATGATGTACCTGATTGTGGTAACAAGTTATAACAACATGTATCAACTGCTGTAATTATCATGTTGTCACTGTTTTCTGCAGATGTAAAGATACATAATTCAAGCTGACAAGCCCAAAGATTTTATTGGAATGACCTATGATACCCTAAGTTCTCATTAATATACAGCCAAATGCACAATATCAATTAAGTATAAGATACAATCTCAGGGCTTCTTAACATTAGCAGGAGTTAAAATTAGTAATGCAGCAGAAGTTCTTATTATTTTATTTTCCTACCATGTTGAAATGAAGAACTTCGCAGTATAAAAGATTTCTTGAAATGTGTGGTTTTGAACAGTCTATTCTTTTTTGTGTTTTCGATTCTTACATTAGTATGTAGTAGGAGTAAATAGCATTTAAAATGAAGCCATTGTTTATTCACAAATCAAATAAGCTACCGACAGCTGCCCTAGTGGCTTCCTCATTCACTTAAATTAATGCCTAAGGCCTTGGGGTGAATAGTCTTCTGGGGAGAATGTGGGCATTTATTTTCGATTTCCATTCAATGTTGGGTCTTTTAATGCCAAATCCTATTTAATGTGCACATGTTATGTTGAACTGTGTGCAAATTTATTCTATGGACAACTTGACAGAATTCATACTATTAAAGTCACATACAATTTGTACTCAAAAAATAAGGTTTTTTCTTTTGAACAAGCAGCATACAATTCTGTCTTTATTTTAGTTTAAGATCTACATAGCACTGAGAGTAAGTCCTACACAATAGTAGGTACTTTTTAACTAAGCTTGAGGTTTGGTGTTTTGGATTTCTTCCAAGCCCTGTCCATTTAATCAGGATTTTCCTGTGCCCTCAAGTGTTGAGACAGTGCTGTGATGGATACAGTTCAAGAACTTGAGGGGGAGGGTAGTTTTTCTAGGTTCAAGTATCCTCCTTTTTCAAAATTTTTTATTTATTTCCCCCTCCCCCCAGTTGGAAACTGCATAAATGTATTTGGACACTTACATTATGTCAGGGCAACAAACTTAATTAGGCTCTGTATCCCCGTAAGGGCCAACACCCTGTGACAAAAGGAAGATGAGAGGATGTAAGAGTGATAATGATTCTCTAACCTAGTGGTCAGCCTCCTCCTGGGGAATGGAGTACAGTTCCAGTTCTGCTCCAAGGATTGCTTTTGCATTTCACAGGAATAATTGAATGGGATGACTGTCGTTATCTCATTTTCTGTCCCGGCGCCGCGTTGAAATGACCACATTTTAACAGCGCACAGTTTATTAAGCAAGTTCAAATAAATTCCAGGAGACTTTAAGCTTCTTAGGTCTGAGAGAGAGAACATTTCTTTTGTGGATCTTGAGAGACTCTGCTATCGACTAAATGGAAAGCTGCTTTGGCCATTAGCAGTGAGGTTATGGGCAAGTGCAGAGATTGAACTTGGAACGCAGTTTAGCAACATAAGAGAGGCACTCTGGCCATGACCGAAAGCCCAAGGTCTAACCTCAAACACTGGAAAACTTTAGAGCTGTAAATAAAGTGCTTATGGACTTGGTGGCTCTCTACAGTGGCAGCTGAGCAGGGGTCTGGAATTTGGTAATTCTGGATTAAGTGCTTAGTTCCCAGCTAAAAGCCAGCACACATATGTTGGAAAGATTGCTGGAAAACTGGTTCTAGGTGGCTGCTAGGAGAGGACTGCATTTAAAGTTGAGAAAGAAACCAAGGGCCGAAAGTTTGACCTCACAGTGCCTCATAGGGGATGTAATTTTCCTGCTTTGCATTTGTAACTTTTACCAGCTTTTGTTTATGAGCTCCCTCTAAGCCTAGGTTTGACACAAACTTCTAAGTGTTAATCTCTAAAAGATTACACCTCTTTTGGCAGCTCTTTTGCTTCTTTGCACTTTCTTCTGTCTGCGTTCTCAGATTTGCATACCCATTCCTGAAATGGAAGGTGAACGTCCTTTCTCGGGTTATTTCTCTGCCTCCACACTTCTGCCTTTTCCTCAGTCCTTCTGGCCTGGGTAAAGATCCCAACCCCTCTCCTCTTTAATGTTCAGTCTTGCTTTATTTTGTGGAGCTGAAAAGGAAGGGTCTCAGCCACTGCAGACTCCTCCAGCTCCAATTCTGCTGTATTTTTTTCCTTTAAAAAGTTAAGTTGGTGCTAACCTGTGCTTCAGTGCCCAGATTCCCCAGTTTACAGCAGCATGAAAGTGGCATGGCTTTTGAAAGCTTTGCAGCAGCCCTGCATAGTTCTTAATAGCATCCATGTTGTGACAGGACTGTTGTCAATTTTAGAGGCTTTTTCCCCATGTTAAAAGCTGTAAGCAGCAGCTGAGAGACGATTGTGCTCTTTCCTCAGTTATTTTTTGGGTTGGGGTTTTGGTTTGTGTCAAACACCTCCACCCCAGCGGCTTCAACATGGCAGTTCTGCATTTGCTTTATGTGCACTTCACTTTTGGAAGCTTATCTTTGGAACTGGAAAGGGGAAAAAAGTGGACAAATTTGTCAAAGCTGTATTTGTGAAGATATGCATTTCAGTTCCTCTCGAGGTACTCAGAACAAAGTGATTTTCAGGGTTGCCCTATTTCCCCAGCTACCACTAACTCAAGATGAGTTTTGCTTTTATTGAGAAATACGACGTGAGCTAACCTGGTGTACCATTTTGCTCTCAATGTGCTTTTTATTTTCATATAAGTTTATATTCTGAAAGAATTAATGATTGCAATTCCTCTCTTGCGAAAGAGAGCTTCCAGCTCAGCCTGCGGTAGCAGAACTGTCTGTGTTTGCTGGGATATTAGTTGTTCTTGCTTGATTTTTTAATACTGTAATGGTGCCCAAAGAAGTGGTAGAAAGTGGGTGGTATATAGTAAAATTTTGTACTTGTAAAAAAGGGTAGGACAAAATGGTGTTATTTGAAAACTTCTTCTATCTTCCGTAAATCATATTTTCATACTCAGCCTGCTACATGTACAAAATCATTGTGTCATATTTTTAGATATCTTCTAGGCAGTGCTTCTGCATATTATGTGAATATTTTTCTTCATTACTCACATTGTGTGATCTGTCACCTGTTCATTTCCATTTGTTTCTGTGTTGGGTCAGCATATGTTTACACATTGCCATTTACTGCTTTTATCACCTCTCCTCTGTTGCTCCATCCCAAAAAACTTAGTTCTTCAAAGTTTGTGTCCTTTGTAAATGCATTTAGGGCCATCCTTTTCTGTTCTTGAAAGTTGCTTTGTCAAGAATACAGAATTCCAGAGCATGGATGCAGAAAGTGTTACTTTAACAGGATCAATTAGGTAGTAATGTTGTGCCCCCCTTGCCTAGGGTGTCTTCCATGGGAAACACATCTTCGGTGTTTCATAGTTGAGCTGTGCCCTGCTGTCTGCATTTGCCTCTGCAGAGGCCGTCGTGTCAAATTGTTCTGAAAGAAAAGTCTTCTGGGGGTTAAAGCTGATCTTTCTCTCCTTCTCTGGAGGACAGAGTTGTTTCCTTCAAGTTTGCCAGCTGGAAATGTTTCCCATCTTAGATTAAACAACTGGAGTATTAAACAGCCCTTTATGGAACAGTGGGAAAATGGAGAATACAAATCAATGACACATCAGTGTTTTTTACCAACAAAATCTGTAGAATTATTCTTTTTGACTTAGGTGAGAGTCAGCTTGAGCTCCAGGGCCTTGGTCAAACAGAGTTCCTGCTCTCTGAGTTGCTGTTTCAGCCCCAGTGTTTTCATCCTCTTGGGAGCCTGCATGCTTTGGATCTGGACATAAGAAAAGGAAATTACTTACAGCTATAAATCTCAAATAAGAAGAATATTAATTTGCATTTAAAAGGCGTTTTCAGAGTGTGAAAAGACCGGGTTCCACTGGAGCTGCTCTCGGTGTCAGACCTGTAGCACCTGTGGAAGGTGCACTTTGTGACACTCACTCCAGTCCTGAGGATGCTCTAAGGAAGGTTAGACCAGGTGATCTTCTAAGTCACTTTCAAATTGGGCTGTTCTGTCATCCCAGATGAATTCCAAAAGGAATTTACCCAAACTTACCTGTTCCTTGGCAGTGCATTAATTGTTCTCTGGGCTAGAGGGGGAGAGAATCTAGCTCCATTTGGCCCTCGGCCCTCACCCCCTCTGTGCAGCGTGGGAGGGATGCACTTCCTCTCACATGCTGTTCCTGTGTTCTGGAGCCAATACCAGCCCATCAGGATGCAGATCTTTATCAGCTCATTATAGCTGCTGAAATTTGAAATCTCGGAATGGACTGGACTACAAAAGGAATAAGAAATTTGCATTAGCTCTTATCCCAACTACCCTCTCATTTGCATGCACAAGTGGTAAATTCCATTTATTCTCTTGCCTGGGATATTGATTTTCTTTTAAAATTCCTCTTTCAGGATACATATCATATCATATTCATTGCTCTTATATGCACCTGATTAAACATAACACTGAGAACCCTTAGGCTTGATACAGAAAAAAACAAATCCTTTGTGAATTTTTAATTAACCTGTCTATATGATTTGAACTGAATAAACAAAGTTTACTGCATATATTTCGATTAACTGGCCTTTTGTATTCTCACAGATCTAAGCAAAACCTTTCTGGGAGAAGACTCAATTAGCATTTCGATCTCTGTTTCACTTGATCGGTTCAGGCTTGTTTTTAAGAATGTAGTCTTTTGTCTGCAAATAAACACAGAATTAAAAATCTAACCTCATATGTCAACTAAATTAAAATTGGACAGATTACCCTCACCCATCAGACATCACCTGCAGAGCATGTTTTCTTCTTGCAGCCTTAGAAGTTCAGCTCCTGTGTGGCTGTGTGTGTAAATCATTCTAGAAATACCATAGGGAAGTGGTTTGTGGGTCCTTGGGTGTGTGGGGACAATCCAGACTAGGATCCCACACCAAAGGAAGATGGGAGTGTATCTTAAACTACCCTTTTATAGGAGTAGTCCCTTCCTATCCTCATTTTTTGTTTGTCCCCTTTCTGAGGACGTTGACATAAAAGAAATCTCTCAGCAGATGGAAGCCCATAGGTGTTGGAGCACCTTTTCCTCAGGTAAAAATTGACTGGGACAGATCCACGTGGTACTAGATGGAAATGAAAGTATGAATTTCTATAAACACAAACGATGTGTACTGCTGTTTGAAACAGTGCTCTCCAAGATAAGTTATTCTTCCAATAGAGTGCAACACTTCATTTACTCAAGCGTAAATGTTGTTTTGTAATGGCAATGTCATTCATTCCAGTGTTCCTGTGTACACATGTAAACAGATCAATTCATTTTGGGTTTAATTTGTCTTGTTTTTTCTGACATGCTACTGTTCCAAAGCAATAATTAAGCAAGTACGTTGATGTGTATTATGCTAATAGTCTTAATACCCAAGTTCCATTTCCAGGCAAAATGGTGATAAATCTGATGGCAATAGAATGGACACCAGTTGTTTCTCCTACCAAAAACAAAATGAACCCAGCAACATTCATTGACTTAGGTTAGCCTTTAGGTCCACAAATAAACATCCCACATCTACTTCAAATGTAAGCAAAATTCAGTTGACTAATTCTGCAGGCAGTTTATAAACATAGTTTGATAGGTGTGTCCTTCTAAATCCTATATCAAATCAAATGTGTGTCACACAGCATGACCTAACATAGCTCAGAGCAAACTAGCACATGCAGAACTCACATATGCATTTGCAAAAGAAATACAGTGTCTTTGTTTGTACCTTGTCTGCCCCTCTCTATCTTTTCATCTTTACCATAATGCTAAAGATGTTTACACTGGCACTCCAAAGCACTTCACCAATGCTCTTTGGAATCAAAGAGCTTGTGACCTTTCCAAAAAAAACCCCAAAAAACCGAACTACTGAGGTTTGCTTGTTTGTTTGTTTTTGGGCTTTTGAATTCAGTGTGAAGTGCACGTAGGCACAGATGAATAAAGGTTGAATCTTGAGGCCTTTTACCAATTCAGAGTTCCTGGTAACCTTGAGTGCCTTTAGAAGATGTTTTTTTGGAGTAAAAATTTTCTTGAGAAAACTGAGACCTACATTGTAGTAGACCTCTGAAAACAAAGACTCTTTTGTATGTGAAGTGTGTTTCAAATGCCTCATCACTAAAACTCCTACTGCTGTCCTTTGTGGCTCTTTCAGCCACTCCCTTGCCTGAAGTGTAGTTATCATGATGAGAATCTGTAAAGCAGCACTTTGAGGTGGCTTTTGTCGGCCCAGGAGAGGCTGTTGTTGTACTAATAGCTCTAGAACTGTCTGAGACTTTCAAACTCCTTGGCTGGTGTTAAGCTGCTTTGCTTTTGTGAGCATCCTTTTTTTTTTTTTTT
>VZRL01001768.1:2720956-2928431 GCA_013397895.1 Origma solitaria
TTTTGCGGAGGGGAGAACATCAGTGTGAGCATCCCTGTGGGATTGCTGGTCCTGAGGCTGTCAGTATCCAGCTCACAGCTGTAAAACCTGCAGCCACTCTGCTGTGTAAACACTGCTGCAGAGTGATTTCAGAGCACTTCAGTTTATAACCTTCTTTGAAAACCAGCTCCCTTAATGATACTTAAACATGGGTTCCAGATGTGACAGTTAAATATACCCACCCCTTGGGAAATTAGCAGCGATGTTGGTTTTTTTTCTTTATTCATTACTAAGTGCCCTCTGCCATTTTTCACGCTCTCCCTCCAGTTGTCTCTCAGTCTCCCTCTGTACTCTGTGCTTTGGTGCTTGCATTCTCATGAGGGGATGGAGGAGCAGCATTTTCAGCTCACTGTTGCAGCTGAATGATGTAACATCTCACAGCACTTAATCCTGGTTAAAAATGCTTCTGGACGGCAGCGTGTTGAGTTCCACATTCCACTGGATACCTAGTCTGTGTCTGTGTGGGGGTCTCTGTCTCTTGATGCATTTATGCACAACAAAAACATGATCTGTTAAATGTCATTTTGGTAAAAATGTGCTGTTTTGGCCAGTAAAGTTTTGGGGGTCGGTTGGTTGTTTTTTCATTCCAAGTCCAAGGATGGCTTAACTGAAAAATATTTAAAAAAAAAAAACAAACCAGCCCTATAGCCATCAGTTTTGATCATAGATGGAAATATTTTATGTCATATCTCAGCCACAAAGTGATTTGCCTTAGTTTTCAGAGTAGGTTTGTATGAAACTCTATTCTTGAAAGTAATATGTCATTCCAAGCTGGAATACTGAAGAGCATGCAAAGAGAGTTTTTTAATAATATTGCCATAGAAGAATATTAGTGACAAAGAGGAATCTGATGAGCTTCTTGTGAATTGTTACAGGATCCAAAGACACTGAAATGATTTTCCCAGCTGCTAATGAATTTTACATCTCTCTGTTCTATTGAGGCCACGTTTCACTTCCCATGCACTCAGTACTCTCTGTCTCTGGCTGATTTGGGCACTGACTGTTCCTGGGCGCTGGGGCTAATAATTACAGACCTACAGAGCAGACCTGATGCCACCAGACCTCTTGGCAGGGCAGAGCCTGTCCCTGTGATTAACCTGTTGCTGCATTTTGGCTTCACACACCTTGCCTGCAGACATCCTGCACCTGAATCCTTCCTCCCTGGAGCTCTCTCACTGCCGTGCACACCTGGAAGGAGGTCACCTTTTTGGAGGCCTGTTCCACTCAAATATTTCATGTTTTTTCGGAAGCAGTCCTGGATTACATGTCATTGAGATTACTTCTGTGCAATGCAGCACAAAGCTGAATCTCATGAATCTCTCTTTGCTTTATTCCTTCGTCTTTTTAAATCTGTAATTCAGGGAACCACATTTTAATAGTGAAAAACATCACCATGTTTATCAAATTAAAGCAGACAAGTGACCTGGTCATCTGTTAATATTCATAATATCCTTAGGACTCAATTCCTGTTACCTGCTTAGTAAATTAGGATCCTGTAATAGAATTAATCATTCACAGTTATTGACATATGCCTTTCTGCTTTCCAAGAGAACATGTTAAAATAGTAACTAATTAAAACCAGAAGGCATAAGAGTATCGTAAATCTGTGTATGGCTAAATGCCTAGTGGTCCACACCACTCAGAAATTTCTAAATGTACTGTGGCTTAAAGACCATATATGTATCTTTTTTAAACATGTACAGTGGTCATTGCTTTATAAGCCATTTAGAATTACAGCTCTTGCAACAAAGTAGGCTTAAAAGTAGTATTTGTCATGCTGTATAAAGTTATGTATTAGTTTATAGTTTATGGATCATTGTTTCACCACTGGCAAGTGAAGTGTTCAGCATTTTCAAGTTTGTTTCCTTGAAAAACTGTCATGGCCATTTCAAGAAGAAAAGACTTAAATGGGGTAAGAGTTCATTTGAACTGTCCACATTTGAAAAAAATTAACCTTGGCTTCCTCTATAAATGTTGCTGGGAAGTTGTCAGACTGGGGACATGGCTTTAACTGATGAATTACTAACTGGATGAAAATATAAGTTTCAAACTTACTTTGGACATCATTCAAGACTGGTTGGTATTTCTTCTCTAAAATGTATGAAAGCATCTTAACTTTTTGCATAAAGTTACCTTAAAAGCTTTATTAGAATTTAGATTTGGGGATCCACAAAAAACTCATTCTTCTAATATTTGGGGCATTTTTTAAAGGCTTGGGACCATGCCTAGGTCTGTTTATTTGCAATGTTAACTAACACTTTAGGATAAATCACATTTTTGTAGGGTGTTATGATTTTGTTCTTTTGTATTGTACTATCCCTAAGCTGCTTCCTCTGCCTACAGAATCTTCATTTTTGTCCTCTAAACTCTTGTGCCTTGTCTTGCTTGTCATTTTTTGTTTGTATCTCCAAGGCATAAAATTTACCCAGCTGTATGTTTACTAAAAATCTGTGGTAAAAAAGGGACTTGTGTATATAGTTATATTAACAAAAAGAAGGATTTTTTTGGTAGTAGATTTAGGAAGGTTTTTCATTCCTTTTCTAATTGATGCAGATGTTATATAATCAGACAAAGCCTTACAACTCATGCCTGTCACTTTCCAAGCTAGAACTGGTTGGAGTCTAAAAGAATGGTGTAAGATTTTAAAGGAAAATGTAAGATATTAAAAGAAAATATTTGAGAAATTCTTAGCAAAATGAAGAAAATAATTCAAATCCATTACATAATTTTAACTTACCCTAATGACCTGTAATTTCCTTTTTTCTGACATGTGGCCCCATTACATGAATCACATTGACATTGTCATGACGAATTACATTCATTAAAAGGGTGCTTCTGTTATTCTAGTTAGTTTACAGTTCAGTATTCATGCTGTATATCTAGTGATAGTGCTTTACAAAAAAATTAGAATTTTATGGGTTTTTTTTGTTTTCCCCTTTGGCGGAGCTAAACCACCTTTTGTTAAGATTTGCCATTAATATACTGTATTGTTTCAACAAATAAATTGAGTGATTCTTGAATAAGACATATAACAGTGTGTACTCCAAAAGATTTAAAATGTATCAAATAGTACTAGATCAAGCACCGGGGATTTTTATTGTCTGTTGCTTATTGTGCTGGAAACTGATTTGAATAAATGTTTATTTCTTACTTTCTGTGGGCCAGGTGCATAACCCCAAGTTGATTTTTACAGCTGTTTGTTTTTACCGACTCCATAAAGCTCAATAGGTCTGTCCCAGTGAGTGATACGAGTTTGTATCCAGATGATTTCTGTGCCATGTGATTCCAGAGATGAGATACCCCTGAAGTCTCACAGTCAGGCAGCCAAGCTTTACAATTTTCACAGGGCACCAGCTGACTTATTGTTGAATTGAGAAATTTAACTCATTTATCACTTTCAAAGTGGCAGATTGGTCCATTTGTTGCTGTATTTTTATGGTTGAAAACATGACCTAATAAATATATTATTGGAAGTAGCAATCATTAGGGCACGTTTTTACAAGTTTTTCTGGTGATGTTTTTGGCCAAGTTTATTTTCCATTAAAAAGAAAAAAAAATTGTTTAGATAGAGAGTAATTGCTCTGTCCAGCCTCTTATGATTTATGCATGTGTTAGGAATTTAAGAATAGAAAGATTTCTGCAGTGAATCAGAGCAGTTGTCCATCTATCCCTGTCTGACAGCAACCAATAAAAGCTGCTTTCCAGGACATTTTTTACTTTCTTCCTCTCCACTGAACTCACTGTAGCAAGATGGGTGTGTATGTGACATGGTATCAAATGAATTTGCTGTTTATATAGGTGTAGACAATGCTAACTAAGAACTAAATCTTGAATACTGCTTATAAATTCAGTATTTGTGTTTGAGTAGAGGCTCCTCTATGGGCACTAGAACAGACCTTTTCCTCCATTTCATATATGGATTTCTGTTCTGCGTTGCTTATACTGACAAAGAATAAATACCATCCTCATTTTCTCAGTGTGATGCTTAAGGAGCTGTAGATTAGATTTCTTATTCTGTGTTGGTCTTTTCTGAAGATAGGAAAAGTCTGTGAAACGAGACAGAAATTTGACATCTCTTAGAACAACAGAGTTACCCTGAATTTTTTAGTCTAATTTCAAGCAGAGAATACAGTTCATTGTGTACACCAATTACATCAAGTATTTTTCCCTGTGAGGCTGGAAGTTGAAAATCAGCATAGGCCATTGCTGCATGCTGACACCGAAGTGTGGAAGGCGATTCCTTCAGAAGGTATCATCTTCTGTCGCTGCTGGTGAGAGTGATGGAGATGATCCACGTATGAATCATGTTTATTACATAATGTTTGGGAGGCTGTGCACAAACACAACCGCGAGATAAACCCCGTCCTGATGAACCTGCAGAGTAAATCACCAGGAGAGACACAGGGACAAGGCAGGCAGCAGTGAGGAGTGTGATCACTGCAGTGAAGGCGGTGATAACTGCAGACACTGTTTTAGTTCTGTGATTGATTGGATTTTATTGAATCTGCATGTTGGTGAGCACTTGTTTTCTTCTCTTTAATGTCAACTGTAGATATGTTTAATCAAGGAAAGGGAAGTAGGATGCAAAGAGAAGTGCGCCTGACATTGATAGAAATCCTGTTTGGAGAAATTGTTCAGGAACAGTTCATCCATGTAAAAATATGATCCTTGTAAGACTGCCAAGGTCATTGAGGCCTGTGGAGATCTGATGAGTAAATGCTGGTCACGCCTGGAGGCAGCTTCAGCTTATGAACTCAATTCCTCAAAAAATGTAAAACAGTTTTACAGAAAAGAATGTTTGTCATTAGCCTGTCAAGGCTGTTTCTCCCTTGTTTTCTTGGTGCCCTTTTCAACCACTGTGTGTCCCTTCCTGTACCTGTCAGCTGCCCTGACAGTGCTGGAGCAGCTGAAATGTTGGTGCTGGTTCGCATTCTGCTGCTTGGGAGGCATCTCAGCCTCCTCGTGGGGTGTGGGGGGTGCAGACAGAGCCCTCTTTAGTGCCAGGGCATCAGCAGAGTTTGGTACCAGCCCGTGGTGCTCGGGCTGCCCCCACTGATGGTTAGTTACAACAGGAAATTACAGCAGCGTGGCCACCTCAGTGAAATACATGGAAATACGTGTTTGTTCAGATACCCACATATTCTTGTAGGAACAACTTTAATGAGATCAGTACCAGTTACTGGAAAGATGAATCCTTTCGTTGCTGGTCCCCCACCATCGCTGCCAATTTGCCATCAGCCATGAACATATTCAGAATCAAATGTACAAAATATTTGGTCCAACTTCAATGCATCTGCTGCTCTCCTAGACACATTGGGTGCCTGCAAACAATTCCAAAAGAGTTCATTTTGTTTGCCACAACTTTTGGGAGGCCTTACTACACTCACTTCAGTGCAAATGTGTCTTCATTCTGTAGTGTACCTTGATGTTTGAATTTGCACATTATTTAACATCCCTTCAGCACTCATATTTTCTTTGATCCCCTTGCTTATTAAAAAATGCAAATCTAAATTGTATCTTATTAATGTGCTTCTTTGTGCTAAAGCTGTGGGGGGTTAAAATCCCAGCTTTGGTAACGTATTTGGATTCTTAATGTGCAAAGTGCAAAGAGAGCTAGACTTCTGCAGGCCATATTTTCTAATCAACTGTTATGAAAGAGATTTTTTTATTGTGCTGTTTCTTGCTCTCATGGAATTTACAGGAATAAAAAGAGTAATGACTTCATTGTTATACAAAAAATATTTTCAACCATGGATAGAGGTCCTTAGTAATTTGCTGCAATTCCTCAAAAATGACAATGACAAATCTTGGATGAAATTTCAGAAAAATATGTATTTGAAATATAGGAAAACCTTTTAGCTGGTTGGTAGAAGTAAATACTTCTTTTTTGTTGAGGACCTAGTACATGGATTTTGTAGTAGTAAACACTGGTTGGTCATTTTTCCAGTTAAATATAGTAGCTTTTAGGTACTGAGTACATCCTTTCAGTATTAAAAAAAAAAAAAAAAGCAAATGCTGTGAAATTACTCATGCATTTAAGGCCATTAAAGTGCTCCTTTTATTTCCTTTTTGCACAACTTGACCTATTCCTTTGCCCTGGTAAAAGCTTTCTCTTCATGTTTAATGGCTTTTTTCCTTAGAATTACTGCTTGTTTCTGAATTGCTTCTTATGCATCTGCTTAACTTGTCGGGAATTTGGGTGGGTCATTCTTACTTGGGATTCTGCATTGTATGAAAACATCGTAACAAAGCATAAAGCACCTGTGAGGTTGGTTAAGAGAAAGTAGGAAAATGTCAAACTTCATTGTAATGCAATGTTACTTCTTCACAACTTGCACTGCAGGAAGCTTGACGTACAAATTGAACATTATCAGCAGTCCAATCATTAATGAGTTTTGCAGAAATATTTGGGTGAAGACAAACCAGAAAACTTGATTATTTAAGTTTTTTAAGAAAGAAAAAAAAGAACCTTAGAATTATTCTTAGGAAACAAATAATAATGGTAATACTTATGCAACTTGTATGTTTGTTGAAGCAGCTAATCCTTGTGTTGTTTCTGCAGTAGCTGCAATTTTAGGATGTTCAGATCCACAGTAGATTGCTGCTTGTGATAAATTGTGCTTCCTTTGCGGTCCCATTCCTGCTGCTGCTGCTCCCGAAGCCTGAGGGATCCAGCTGTGGGATGGGGATGGCAGGTGTGAGTCTTGAGCTTATTCTAAACTTCTGAAAACTCAGAGGAGGGAACTCTTCTAAGAGTCATTTTAACATAGTGGTAGAGCTCTCTTCCACATTAATTTGCCTTGAAAAGAATTAGTGATTAGGGAAGGACAAAGTCCTTCATGCAGGAGCTAGGTCTCCTGTGTTTGTAGCCAGGCTGTGCAGAGTTTCACACTTGGGGGATCATTTTTAATAGCTGTGGCCCTCCTCCAAAGGCTGTGGATTACATTTGGTGCAGTATTCCCTGGTCCCATCTCTTTCCAGCTCCCTACAACTCGGGCTGAATGCTGAGCACACTGACATTTCTTCCAGGAGCCCTTCACAAATGGAAACTGATGCTCCTGGCACTGTCCCTTCAGTGGCTTCCTGCGATTTTATAGATGAATGGGAAACGCTGCGAGAGGGGGTTTGGAGCTCCTTGGGCTCTGCTGACTGACTGCTCTGTGGGGACAGGGCTCTGGGGAGCTGACCAGTGGGCTGGACTCAGTTTTCACTGCTTTCCTGAGCAGATAAAACAGCCCCTATTTGTAAGGCTCAACAAACAAACTCTCATTGCTGAGGATGAACGCTGTGAAAGGCTCTTGCTGCTCTGTCAAATCTGCATTTTGGAACTCCTTGCCTTGCTGGATCCACAGCCATGGGGATCCTGACTCAGGCCCCCTCTTTGCTGTGGGCAGTGAGGGGTCTGCTCTGTGCTGTTTTGCTTCCAATTGCTGAGACTCCACCTGGAGTTGCTGTGTTTCTTCAGCTGCATCGCATTCTCTGCAGCCTTAACCACTGCTGCCCCAGCTCAGGTGTGCTGACCAGGAGAGAGACTGGGAGAGATTCCTGCTCGGGAAAGTAGGAAAGAAAGCAAGAAGTTTCATGCATTTGACATTCAAGAGATTATTTTATTCCTCCTGGTGGTCATGTACACATTTAAGAGGGGCGAATGGATTGTCCAAAAGTAGTGGATTTGTGATCTCATCTCAGGGAGGACACTTTGCTCATTGCTTGAGGCTTTGAAGCTCTGAAGGTGTGAGTGCACATTTGAAGATCCTGGTTTTGCTGTAGAAGGATGAATTGTGATTTTGTTCACGTGGATAGAGAGGCTGTCCATTTTTGTGTTTGTTCATCTTGGAAACAACAGTAATAAAGCCTTGGCCAACTTTATGATAATAAAGGCCTGATTTATCAGAATACTTCTGCTTATCTGGGCCACCGTGGTGAGACAAAGCTACCAGAAATCTGGTTTAACTTCTCAGCTGGTGTGAAAGTTATTTTGCTTCTCCAGAGTAGCAAAACCACCCCAGACAGAGTCTGCCAATCCCTCAAGGCCTCACTCCTGTCTCTCTGTATCCTTTGGAGATCTCTGTGTATTGGAAGTGAGAAGACAGATTTTTGACTTTGAGAACTGCTATTCTCTACTGATAAAAGACCTTCTAAAAACTATTCCGCATCACTTCGCCAACGGTTTAGGAAGGCAAGCTTCCTAATTTTTAAGCTATTTAATGTGTAACATATGGTATATCATCATATGATGATTTAATCATATGATTAAAAAAATCCTTTTTAATTTCAAATTAAATTGTGTCTTGAAAGGAAGAAAAATACTCAAGAAATGTGTTTTTTCCTTCTGATGGACTGATTAAATTATTTTTAGTGTGCTTAACAAACTGAAGCTGTCGCTAAACCATTAGCAATTGGAGAATTCATGGAAGGAAAAGGAGGCCCAAGGGGGCTGCTGAAAAACTAACATAGAACCTACTTCATTTAAAAAAAAAAAAATATATATATATATGTATGTGTAAACACACACACACACACACAACAGCAATAAAATAGACCTAGGAAAAAAGCCCAGGGAATTATGATTCAGTTCCCAAACACAGTACTTGGAAGCATGATAGAATAGAGTATTAAAAAAAAATGATTTAAAAGTATCTAGGGGATGTAAGGTGATAAGGAGGGTCAGTGAGGATTCATTAAGAACAAATGTCAAAGCAGTGTAATATCCTTTGTGACAGGGTAATTGTCAATCGTTCTGAATTGTAGTATGTGGTGTTTAGGTTAGATATTAGAGGAAAGAAATCTAACTTTAAAGATAACTCGGCACTGTATGTAATACCATGAAGGCTGTAGCATCTGCACCATTGGGAGACAAAGATAATTTGCAAAGGATGGACTTATTTTGGCTTGCCACAGTAGGATGAACTGGATAGCCATTACAGTTCCTTCCAGCCTTGAATTTGTCTAAGCTTCCTAAAATTTGAATGCTCCAGTTTTGGACTGCTTGGTGAGTTACTTGACAATGAAGCTTTTCCTAATTTATTTATTCAGATTTGTGGTAGGAAGGCACATTTTTCTACTATTTCCTATGGAAATCAGCTGATGTGATTTTTCATAATTCTGTGATGGCTCTTCAATATGCAGGCCAGGGCATCCTTTTCAAATATCTTTATGAATCAGCAAACCTCTCCGTCCTTATGAAATCTGTTGGGTGACAGTGGGGCTGTAAGAGGCCTGGTTATATGGATCAATTACAAGATCATTTACTGGTTTAATCCATTTTTAACTGGATTAAAAAAATAAGCCACCCCTGTGTGTAGTGTACATTTCATTTTGTCCAGCATCTGACCTGAGGGCCCAAAAGTACAAAACTACAGTACCACAAACTCCTGCAGTCTGGAGTTTTGCTGTTATGTCCTTATTTCATTCATTCTGCAAGAGCAGAAAAAAAATGAACTTTATCTATTATATGCAGGTGAAATATAAACCCAAATTTTGCTTTAATCTTCACTCTTACAGTTATCTCATTACTCTTGTGAATTAATGAGTGAATGCACCCCATTTTGCTTAAAGCAACAGATCTATATCCAGTTAATTTGTGGATAAATATGGGCTTCTCCTATTGATGTTTCTTGATCCACACAAAGTGGTTATATTAATACTGAAACATTATTAATCAATAGGTCGCTCTTTAAAAATACATCACTAAGACTAGCCAATTGCCTTTAAGTATATATCAAAGGCAATGGAACAATCTGAGTAACAATCACAGTCCATTAAAGAGTTCCAAACATTTTAATTATAAATATATTTTTATCTTCGGTGAAGCTTACAAAGAAAATTTGAATTTCTCATTCTGGCCTGAAAAAATTTTTAAAACCCACCAAACTGTTTCTTTAGTTTTTCAGAATTTAAGGTGTAATTTCAGGAAGCATACAGTGTATTTTTTATATCTTGTTGAAAGTTTAAATACCCGTTTTAAATATAAAACCTACTCTGCCCTATTTATGTAGTCACCACTGATGCTGCTACTTAAGGAAAGGAATGTTATGTGTGGAGTATTGTGTTGCGTTTTGAAATCAGATGGGAAATGATACTTTCCTTTGAAAATTTTTGAAAAACCATTCTTCACATAAATTTCCTTGGTTAAGAAGACAATTTCCCCTCTGGCTCCTCTCCCTCAGCAATTACCCAGCAAAGGAATCTGTGGAGAATAGCACGAGGTGTAGCTGATTGTCATTCAAAGCAAGTGAAATCTTCAGGTGAACATTAGTCACTCTTTTAGACATGTTAGCTTGAAGTGGAAGCAGTCAATTACAGAGTAGAGGCTTTATGGCTACATTATTACCATCATACTATTAGATTTTCGTCAGCAGCATTCTGTTTGATCGATCCATGCCAAGACATTGATGGATAGTTTTGTTCTTCAAATGTCAAATATGTGGGACTTTGGTACTTTATTTATTTACTGGTGCGCTGCTGTATTGTGGATACCTTGCCTTTCTACATCATTCTAGTCCCAACAGCTAATCATGATTCATTTCATTTGAAGTTTTGGTGTTGATTTCAATAGCATTCTTAATCATTCTTACTCATGCTCTTGAATTACAGAGGGAACTGTGCTATTGCATTGGACGTGCACTTAGTTGGACATGTGAAAGTTTTCCCTTTGGTAGGAGGGCCTTTGAGAGCAGGAGCTGCTGCTGATTGAGAAATGTGTGTGCATCCAACGTGTAATGAATTTCAGGATTCTCTTCTCAGTGCTTCCATAAGCAGTGCTTTTTCTGGGATTGGGACTCTATTACTTTATGTCTCTCTAACACATGGCAATAATATTAGAACATCACTAGCTTCAAGATGCAGGTTTAGTTTAGCTCTCAGGCTTTAATGTGAGTACTATTTTTAACTGTATATAAGCATCTGCAAGTGCATTCAAAAGTAAAATAATGCTGTTGGCACTAATCAGGTATATAAACAAACTCTTTTGTGTTTTTGATGGGGATGAAGAAACCAGTAAATAAAAACAAGGGGCAAATATATATGAGACTGTGTTGATCTCCTGTCTCCAACAGGACTGAGAAGAAACTCCTCTTCAGCCTCTTTGTGAGGGGCACTGACTCTAAGTATTTTAACCATGTCTCAGCATTTTCCTAACAGTGCTACTGTAACAATTCCTCAAGAGAAAGAGCAGAAAAAGACTGGGAAGCTGAAGGTCACCAAAGTTTTCTGCTTAGTTTGGTTGAGCATCAAGGTTTGCAGGCAGAAATTAGCACTACAAAGGTTCTGCACCCATGACCTCAGTGCCTCAGTCAGAGGTACAGTCATGAATCAGAGCTGTGTTTATGCAAAGACATGCAGGAGCTGAAGTCTCCACGTCCCCACATCATAGAGTGGCCAGTGGGCAGTGCCATGCGCCAGAGGAAGGACACTGGACAGCTCCTGGGAGCTGCACTGCTGCTGCCTCTGCAGCTCTGCACTGCCTCCCCGCTCAGAAGGGAATGTGTTAATACATTAATAGTGTTCGTAGTAATGTTGTCTTGAAATGGGCTTCTCGCTTACTGAGACATGTTAAACATAATTTGCCTATTTGGAAGCCATACATCATTAGTCAATTAGTGTTTCAAACCCATCCATTTAAGTCAATACTGCACGAGCATCCTAGCAGGATGTTTGTTGGGATGTCAGTCTCGAGATAAGAATTCCTGGCAGTAGCAATGTTTGTTACCTCATCAGGCAGGAGTATGAATGGTGGAAAAAGAATGAAAAAGAAGTGATTTGCGTAAATGTTATAATTTTGATTACAGGAGTGTTATCCACTCTTGATTCATCTGTTATCCATGTCCCTCCAGTGCCTCTTGGACAGGGCTGCTGGTGCTGTATAGTTATTATTCTCCACTGCAGAATTGGCTGCAGTTCAGTAGTGTGCGTGTGTGTGAAGTGACTCTGAATAAAATAGACTATATAAATGTAAATAGTGTTGTCATTTTACTTAGTGAGGCTCACTCCTCACTAATTAGGAAGACATTCATTTGACTTAAGTATTTGAACACCAAAAAAATTAATTTTGTTATAACACTGCTTTGCTCTTCCAACTGTGTTTACTTTTGTCCTGTGAACCTGTGCATTCACGTAGTTGCAAACACATATGCAAAATAAAAACCAGTATATTCTGTATGTATTTTAGAGTTAAAAGTGGAGACAAGGAGAGCATAAGCTGATGTCCAGTTCTCTATAGCACTTAATCAAATGCTTAGTTGATTTAAATGGGTTTAAAAGACAAGAGAAATTTGGGCATAAAACCTGGATTCAGGGTTTTTTGAAGCAAATGAAAGTCAAAATACTGTGTTCAGTGAGCTCCAGACTGAGCACTAAATAACAGAGGCATTAGGGGCAGCACCTCGAAAAAGAGGCACAAATGCTGTGTAGTTAACAAGTCAAAATAATTTTATTTCCTCTTTGCCTTTTTTTCAGGAAGAACCCCATTTTTACATTGGGAAAAAAAAAAGAGAGATTGGCCATTTCTAAGAGCTAAGTAAAGGTAACCAGACTAGCTCAGGAGAGGGATCTGTGGGGAACAGGGGAAAGCCAAGAAGACTGAATATAAAATAGAAAGAAGCTTTATGTCTATCGCCACATGTTGTATATGGCATACATGAAAGTGAAAGGTAATTTAGATTAGACATTATGCAACGGACTAATTGTTAGTGTGGTGTAATTTATTAAATATCATCATGATCTCAAGTTAACACCCCCAGTTGCATTGAGGGTGACATGTATCATGCACAGCTGCCTCAACTTCATTTTGTACTGCTTTGTCTTCCGGGCGCACAGGAGGATGGGGACCATCATAATCGTTATTAAGTCTCTAGGGCAGTATCATTGAAGTTACTTATTTCCAAAGTGTCTTGTTTCCCTTGATCCATTAAGTCCACCTGCCTCAGAGCACACATCTCTTGGTCACTGGCTCTTGGTCTCAGCAGTGAGATTTCAGATGAACACAGGGACTGAAGCTCGGATAACCAAAGCTGTGAACAGACAAGAGTTGCCACTGCTGCCCTCTGCACATTGTGGTGAATTTATTTGCATTCAACAGGATTTTGTTGGGACCGACCGACAGAGAAAAGACGAGCAGCTGGTGGTGGATTAATGGAATGAGGCTCATACTGTTTGGTCGATAGGGCAGATAATTGCCCCGAGTGGTTTTCCCTGGCAGCAGGGAGAGGGGCAGTGATCTGCTGCCCTCCCCAGCTGCTGTGGTTCTGCTGTTCTGTGTCTCTATTGCTCTCTCCATGCCATGATGGCACCCTCTGCTCACCCCTGCTGCTGCTGTCCCCAGTTGATCACCTGCCCCGTGTCTGTCACTGCTGCTTTCACTGTGCTTTTAGCTTCTTCTTTCCCTTGTGCTGGTGGACTTCTGTCCTGACCATTGGAACATCTGTGAGATCTCCCATCTACGAAAGGTGGAGCTTTCCTCTTGTTATTCTGGAGAGAGGATCTTCCCCTTTCTCTACTTTTAAATGTTCCCTGAATTATCCCATCAGCTGCTCGTCAGACTTGATTCGCAATCACTTCCCCAGCCCACTGTCCTCTCTTGGTGTTCCTTCTGAAATACCGCAGAATAAGCAGAATAATTTTTCCACTAAGGTTTTATATACTTTGACTTTTTTTCCAGGTTATAGCCATCAGGAGCAAGCTGCTGTCAAAGATAAGCTAATATATACTCCTGCAGTAGACAGTCAATGCGTGTAAACCATCCCTACCTACACTGGTATTGCTGCAGGCTGGAGTAAGCTATGCTTCAGCAACTCTTGAATTAACAGGTTTTGTCTGTCTGTAGCAATCTCCTGAGTGCAACTTGTACAGAAACTCTTGGTCAATGATTTGGGGGTTTTTTGTAGCCTCTTCTTTTTTCTTTTTTTTNAGCACAAGTTCAGATATCTGGAAAACATGATTTAGGTTGTGAAAAAAGAATATCAAGAGGACTAACTTAAAAGACAAGCAGAGTGATGGGACAAGGAGGGTCTTCAAGAAACTAAAAAGCCACTGTAAAGAAGAAAGGAGTAAATTTAGGAACAAAACAGGGGAATTATGTTGCAGCAAGTGATTACTTACCATGAAAAATTTTAATGGGATGCATTGGGAATACTGGATAGCTGTTTGGAGAAGCCATGGAGTTACTTAAAAATCTTGTGATTCTGGGATCAGATATGAATACTTGTTTTATCACATATAAAACCTTGTATTTCTAGAATTTCCTTCCTGCCTTGACAAGGTCTTCTTCCTTGTCATCTCCTTTCTCTGCTTCAGTCTAAATGCTGCAAAATTTGGGGGGCTTTAACCAGACTTAGCCGAGAAGAACAGAAAAATACAGCTTTATTGACAAAGCAGTTCCTGGCATGTAGTTGAAACACTGTGTGTTGGAAATTTCAAAATATTAAACCTCAAAACAGACATTGTCTTTACATTGGATAGCATATATTATGGCTGAGACTGAAATAGGACAAGATACAAAAAAGTAATAATAATAATTAGCTTAATATTTTGCATAATGAAATATATAGAGAGTCAGTTTATTAAATAGCTCTCTAAATCCTGGTTACTATTTCAAAATCCAATTAAAGTTCTGAAGTTTTTTGGAAAAAAGTTTGGAAGTCCTGCTTCAGCCTTCGTGAAAGTTCATTTCTTTTAAGTTTCATTCCTCCTTCCATCAGGCTTAGTGTTCATATCACACTGAGCTCAAGTATCTTGGGATCAGCCTTAATTAGACAAAAACATTCAGATTTTTTTCTCATGCTGATTAATAAATATATAGTAGCTATCTTGTGAAATGAGGCATGAAGCCAAATAGTACTGAAACATTCTAGTGCATATATATGTGTGTATACAAACGTGTCTATATGCATCTGTGTGAGGAAGACCTAGGCCATTTTAAAGTAAGAATATTCTGTGCTGTCAGTGCATGTAATTGTAGAACTTCTCTGATTCTGGTCCACCAACGTAAAGAAAGCAAAGCCTCGTGTCGAATTTAGTTTCACCAACTGTGAGATGGTGTGGTTAGAAAAAGCCAAGCCAAAAACCAAGCCAGGAACCATTGCTTGTCTGAAATCTGTGGTTATTTCAGGTTTCAATATCATAGCTAAGAGCATATCTGGCCCCTTCTTTCCTGTAGCTGGCATGGCTTCAGGAAAAAAGCAGTTGTGAGCGAGCAGAGAAGGGACTTTGGAATTTCCTGCACTCCTGCTGTGTAGATTCAAATGCTAAGTTTAAATAATGGATGAAGCTAAGATTATTATAATTGATCATTGTATGATTTATATGGAGTAATTATAACTAGGTTGAGAAAGAATTTTCGAAAGCTAGTTTCCTGGTAGCCAGAGCCATTAAATAACAGTGTGCTGCCAAAACAAAAATTAGGTGGGAACGTAGCCACAGAGTTCAGAATGTCTGTCCTCCACCTGATTTATAACTACCCTGATGATGACAGTATCAGTGGTGTTTTCCTATTAGGAACAATAAGAGCTGTTTCAGTTGTTTTTCTTATCTTTCTAAGAGAACTCCACATTGTTTTAAGTGTAGTCAAGCATAATAACTGGAAAACTGTAAAAATCTAATGCATAACAAAACGAAAAGGTGTAAGAGGTTGAAAAGGTTAATTAAAAGTGTAATGATCGCATTTACTGAGACAGTCCAATTAATCACTTTATTCCAGTGGTCATGTGATACAGAAACCACTGCTCCAGAAAACTGATTCCTAGTTCTAGGATACATGGTCTGTGTTCATTTAAACGTGTATTTTTCTACAAATGCAAATATAAGTTTTTATTTTAAGCTGCTTTTATTTATTAGAAAATATTTAAGCAGTCGCTAATGTTTAACCCTGTATCCTCACATAATCTACTGCTCCAGCCATGCTCCCCCTGAGCAGGATGGGGAGCATTGCCCCCTTGATAGTTGTAGTCTTACAGCCCCATGGGAGGTTTGCTTACAGCTTAATGGGGTTGTAGGTATAGAAGAAATGAAGCACTGGAAATACATCATTATGTAACGTGATCTCTCTGAAGCAGTGTATACGACCAACAAAGTGAATTCTCAAGTGTCAACAAGCACAGCTAAATGTGATTTTTACCACGTCAACTGGAAAAAAAGGAAAAAAGAACCTTGAAGGATCAATTACAAGGGTCATAACCTTGTATTATCTGATTTGCTATAATATTCACACAAGCTTTATTGGAATGGAACATAAATTTGAAAAATAGTGAGATTAGAAAGGACTGCAATGCTAGAAGCTTTCTCCTGGTTTATTTTGCTGGGGCAGCACTTTAGAGGGAGCCCATTATAAGCAGGAGAATAGTAGTTATGTTAACATGGTAATTAATCAAGTCTGAGGAAAAGAGGAAACAAGTTGTGAATTCAATTCTGTAGTAATAAAAAGAAATGCTGAAAGTTGCCCTGTAAATTGGCATGACTTTGGCGAAACAGTCCCTCACTGTGTCCTGAGAACTTGCGTGCAGTAAATCACTTCTCATGGCAACCGTGCAGATTTGAACGTTTTCACAGGTTTATTCTGTATTTCCTTGTCTGCTGCTTCTTTCCTGATTCTGTTGACTTAGTATTTCGCTACTAATAAAATACTGAACTGTATAAAACGAGAGCATATGCAGTAACACGTTTGCACTGTGACTATTTTTAAGGGGAAATTAATTGGAAGAACTCAGGTGAAACTGTGGTGATAGCCTTCCACATCACAAACCCAGCCTCTCACTCAGTACAGAGCATGAATTGTATGTGGAATGACTGAATCCCTCACAAAAAATGTGTGCTGTATGTGGCCCCAGTCATGCGTAATCCATCCCTGGTGCTGCTGCAGTGTAGATAGGTTAAAATGATCCTTACACCCTGAAACTCTTTAGGGTAGAACTGAAATCATTGGTGCAGTAATGTGAGAAATGGTGAGTGGATCAGTTTGCAACAAGAGTAGTTCCTTTCTTTAGCAGTCTTTGACTTTATTAATGTGCTGCTGCCTCCTAAGTGAGATACCTTGGACAGAAGTAACAGTAGCTTTAAAGAGCCAAATTCATAACTTAAATTATTGAAAATTCAGAATAGCTCCAGTGAACAAAATGGATTTAACTGTGCTGGCATGAATATAATGTACAACTACTGTCCTCAGTGCCATGTGGAAAAATAGGCGCCCTGGCATAACCTGTCACTAGATTTGTGACAGACGTGAAAGATGATAGATCAGGATATTTGTGAGTGAAGACAGAATTTCAGCAGTGTATACCACAGTGTTGTTAACACTGGGGAGCAGGGTTTCCTCTCCCTCCCTGCCCTCATGGAACTAAAATTTAAACCAGATCACTGTAGGTTTATAAGACTTTCCTCTGCCATAACCTCTAAGTCAAGCAGATGCCCCTCAGCCACCTCAGAGTTTTCTGCTCAACCTTTCCCCATTCCTCCCCAGTAAAAAATTAAAGTATTAAATGAAATGGTAAGATATCATTTCCCCCTTTTCATCAACACGTATCCAGCATAGGAGTTGCAATCTCTTGCAACCTTTATCTGCAGTGTCTGTGAAATGCACCAGGTAATGGTCAACTAAAGGTAGCAGGATCTCAGTTTAAATGGAGACAGGAGCCCTGTGGAGTATCAGAGCCCAGATCCAGTGGTGAATTTGGGCAATAAAAAATGCAGCATTTAGAGACTGTGACCCCATTAGTAGAATTAAACTTCCAGGAACAGACCAAGAGATACATTTCAGCTGAAAGTCAAAAGCCTCTGCTTCCAGGTAATATCTGAAAACATTAGCAAGATGCTCAGAATCCTTATAAAGTATGCAGAGAAAATTGTTTAAAGCAAACAAACAAAAAAGAAACAAATTCTTTACTGTGAGGGTGGGGAGGCACTGGCACAGGTTGCCTAGAGAAACAGCAGATGGGGTTTGAGCAACCTGGTGTGGTGAAAGGTGTCTGGAAATACAGAGTCTGAGCTTTGTGGAAGGCTTTGGAACTGAGGAGCCAAACTCCCAGCCTTGGGCAGGTGCATCTGCCCACGCAGCAGTCTCTGTGTGCTCCTGGGAGCAGACAGCCACTCTTTGAACAGGCACACAGCACAAAGTGTCCTGGGGCTTCGGTCACTAAGGCAGTGATTGCCATTGTCCTTGAGGAAATGGGATGTCTTTGCTCTCTGCTCGTCTCTGCAGGATTTCAGAAAGCCTGGGACGGTCCCCTGTGGGTTTGGGAGTAACTTGGTCTGGAAGGAAGGAAGGAGATGTGGTCTAGAAAGGGTTATGTGTTTTTAGAAGGGATTAGAATTAGGGAGTACAAGTGGGATCATGCCTGTGCAGGCTTACAAAGTCTTCTTCAGGGAGGGTTTCCAGTCATTGCTCTTGTGAGAGAAGTCACTCTTTCCTGGGTGCAGGCCAGGAGCAGCAATCTGCCTCCCAGAGAGCTCTCCTCAGGCTGAAGCACCGCGCTCCCTCTTTGTTCTTCCGCGTGCACCATTTCCTTGTTGAGAGCACCTGCAGTGAGATGGTTTGAGAGCCCTGCTAGGGAAGGAGAACAGTGGTCCTGCGGCTCTCATGTCACGGAAGGCACTGAACCAAAGTGCAAGATCCCAGCTGATAATTCACCAGTGGAGTCTCATAAAAACAAAGGCCAGGGTGTGTTGGGAAAGACTTCACACACTGCAGTTGTGCATAACAGTAGCTGAACACTTCCAAACATAACATGGTAGATGAACACTTCCAAATCATGCTTGTTGGTTCATGCTAAGCGATGTAATTGTTCCCAATCTCTGTATGGCTTGGACAGCAGACAGGAGACAGTATTTACCTCCTCCAGTAAATTTATGGGGGTATTCAGAAATGAATTCTAGAGACTTAGGTAATTTGTGTGATCAAAGACTTAATGACTAAGCAGGACTGTAAAATATTCCAGCTTTGGTCTTATGAAGCTGAGGTCTCAGTTCAGGCAGTTTTGTTTGTTTAAATCATTGTGTTGCTTGTGCTTTTCACAGGCACACAGGAGTCAGTCTCATCCTTGTCCCCTGGTGCCACTGACTGTCATTTCAACATTCATCTTGCATGTGGTAGTACTCTGAAAGCCCTGGTCATAGCTGATAATGTATTAGATTTAATTTAAAAATTAACTCACCTGCTTATTAAGATTATGGAAGAGGTCTGAAGTAGGCCAGCTCTTCCCTAAATGCTGAGCAGCAGAGAAGTAGAACTTCAGAATAACGCAGTGTATCAGTCTCAGGGGTTTTTTTTGGGATAACTAATTTTTTTCTCTGCCATTTGGGTTTAGAAGTAATTTGTCCAGGAAAATGGTAGTTTATTTTAATCCATTAAAATGCAGATGACAATATTTGCTATGCTTTTCTTATTTTTTAATCTGTTCTTCTGACTGAGCAAAAGTACTGGGGTAAGCCCCACAGCAGCACTTTTGTTAAAGTAGGATCATGGCTGTCCCCTTCATTCTGGTCAGTTTTTGGTTGCTATATGCCATATTCTGCGCCTGTGTTGGAGTAGGCCCATACCCATGTGGTCACCTCTATCACTTTTTAATTTTGCCTTCCATCACATTAACATTTATTGCTCTCTTTCCAGCATTCCCTTCACTATATCCACTAGAAAACCTACTAATGCTAATTACTTGCAAATAGTAATGGTAATTTTAATGACAACCTCAGTAAATTGCTTTTTATGTGCTGTAAGAAAATTGAAAGCTAAGCGTCCATTTTGCTGTTTATATGAATCTTACAGAACAGCGAATATTCCTAGTGCTCCTTCTGTCTAGTGGGAGCACAAGTAAGAAGCTCCCAGTACCCATTGAGAATCCCTTCCTGTGCACCATGGGGTGAGTTCACAGGAGCTGAGGAGGCAGCCAAAGGCACAGTAGGTGCAGAAATGAAACAGTAATGGAGGTGCAAGGAAAATGAAAGATTAAGCTGGAGAGACTGTGAAAGAGGGTGAAGCATGAGGAAGATCAAACAGGGTAGAGGAAGCCCTATTAAAACTTTAGGAGCACCTCTGCATAAAAGACTGGAGCTTTTTGGTTCTTTCTGTGGTCTGTGGGAGATTGAGTCCAGCACTGCTGGAGCTGTAGCTGGGCCAGGGTAGGGGAGTGCAGGAGGTAGCAAACATCAAAATGGTTTCACCTTATGAGGTAGTACAAGGACTGCCTTTTCACCAGTAAAACTGATCAGAAAACGTGTCACACGTGTTCCATGTGCCGTAGAAGAGCTGGTGGTGCAGGTAAAGGCCAGTCAGTGGTTCTGCCCCAGGGTTGGTGTGTGGTGTGGCTGGTGGCAGGGTGGGTTTGGGCTTCCCCATGCTGGAGCTGCTGGAGCTGCTGCTCTCCCACCAAGGCACAGCTCCTGGCTGTGCCTGCACCCATCAGGGCAACATCCAGGGCTGGATGGAGGCTCCTGCTGGGATGCAGCATCCTGGTGGTGCCAGCTCAGCTCTCCAGGGCTCCGTGCTGCAGACAGGACCCAGGGCCATGCTCACAGCCATGAGGCATCACCTGTCACCTGCCTGGAAGTGACTTCCCACAGTGTCTGAGGTGATTTGGCAGGAGTGGAAGGCTGTGTGGTTTGGCAGAAATTTCCAGAATGGGCCCAGGCAAAGCAGATTTGGGAGAGAGGAAGCTCTGGGATAGGAAATGGTCATGTGAAGAAATCATTACTTGTCCCAGGCTCCTGCCCTGACTGCTCCCAGTCCATATCCTAATGCCCCAAAAAGGATCTCCTTGCACAAACCTTTCCCAAAGGATTCTGGCATGAAGAGTAGCTCTGGATTAGATCCGTTTGCTTTTAAAGTAGTCAGTACCTGGTAAGAGCCAAACTCCTGCCTGTTTTAATAATTTAAGCTTTGCGGAACAGAAGCTGGGTGAAATGTTGACCTTATAAATTACTGCTGCATAAGTAATCCTCAGGAACACTCCCAGTATTGTTAACTGTTTGTAGTTTCCACAGGATTTAGGAATAATTATGTTGCATTTTTGCAATAATAAAGCATTAAATGTGTCCCGAATTGTCAGTTTTGCATTAAAATATGATTTAAAAGCTTAAGAGAAGTTGGTATTGATGAGAAGAGTTGATTTAGGCAGTCTGGTTTAATTCAGATGCAGTTGATGTATCTCTTTTACATTTAGCCTTGCTTTTAAAAGGTAAAAGTAATTTATATAACGTTATGACAAGTAAGCCAGAAACAATAGCTAGAGACATATGTATCAAAATAGAAAAGGCAAGGGGCATATTACAGCCAGGGCTGGTTTGAAAAACAAACCATCCCCAAAACCAGTCTGTATTCAGAGTGGGCAAGTAGAGGAAAGTGAGTCTTGTGCAGATATAAATTGAATGACAGATATGAATATGCATAACTGTTCTTTGTGAACACTTTGCACCTTTTTCAACTTTCACCCAGTATAACTCTCACTCCTATTTGCACTGTCAGTGACTTGGCTTACGTTCCGCCTTTTAAAAACGATTGATTAAACTGTCCCTTTTGGTTTTTGAGGTGCTCATATTCACAGTGCTTTTTAATTCTGTAGCAGCATATATCAATACAGTAAGCTGAAGTCTGTTCATATTGCAATACCCCATTCGGAGCTGTTCCACAGAATTTTGTTTTAAAGAGTGGAATTCAGCAGTTGACTCCCAGGCACAAATAACCATGTAATTACTCTGCAATCACATAGTAATTAGCATATACTATTCATATATTGCATAATTATATGCCCTGCAGATTACATAGTAATTATATTTGTACTAAACATATAATTCTATATACTGTATTAAAAAACTTTGAGAGTTCATAGTTAATATTACAGTTGTATGCTAATGTAGTGCAACATTTTATATAAAAATGTTACAATTTTATAAGAGGGTTGTATTTTGGGCATCTCATCTCTTCTGCATCTGGTGGTGCTTAATCTGCTGTAGGCTGCTATTATAAGAAATGCTTGGCTCTTAATTTATAGTCGAATGTTGCATGTTTATAATTTTTTAATTTATGAAGATAAGATGCAAGAAGTTGCAATTTTATTGTGCAGGCAGCTGAGATTGAGAAGGACTTGGGGCGTGAATGTCAAATTACAAAGGTTAAATATACAAACTCACTGAACGTAGTTAAGCACACTGCTAGAGTGAAACACCAGTCTAATGCTTTGTGTTATTTTTGGGTGGGTAAGATGCATGGGACAGTTGCAGGTGATTTATTTGAATAATGGGAAGTGTGTGCAAGCAGCCAAGGCCTGACTTGGGCGCAGTGTGTGCTCCAACAACAGCAGCACATCAGTGCAGCTCGACAGCCAAGCTGCATAGTGCTTTCCTGCCACAGAAAAAGAGGAAAGTTTGATGTCCTGATCTGGGAATGGGAAGCAGAGTGGTAGGAGAATGCAGATCAGTGGCATTGAGTTGTAGAAGGAGCTTGGACTGAGTTTCTGGGTAAAGGTGAAAGATCTAGGAACAAAAAAGCTTTTTGTAAGAGTTACTTAGAGCTTTGGATCGTTTGAAATGTTTTATCTTTGGCCACCCTCCCCAGGAGGTTGCAGCAGATCTTAGATATTTGCAAAATGTTTTGTTCAGCTTGCAAATTCTGTAGCAGTGGGAAATGAATGCATTTTCTTGGATCTGTGATGTTGGCATTCCTAATATCCAAAGCAGCCTCACAATTATTCTTAATTGAATTTTGCAATCTAGTGCCAGTTGCCTTAGTTTTCAAGCAAAGCATCTATTGGGTTTTAATATCTGGATAATGTATTGCAAAATTCAATGTGTAATTACGGCCTTAACTTATATCTGAGTTTAATTTTTCCTATAGTTTCTTGCAGTGTGTGTGTGAGAGAGAGAAAGGGACATATTCCTTGTTTTACAATGTTTCTTTCACAGTCACTTTTTATTTTTGTGTCAGCTTCTTCAAAGCTTGTAAAGTTCATAAATTTTCCAGGGTTCAGGTGGCATCTGTAGATCTTATAAACTGTTTGACCAAAGCATGGAGCTTGCAGGCCTTGTGGGTGGCCTCAGAGAATTCTTAACTGTGGGATTGCACCCAATTTCCTTCCTATCTGGGCGGGCTGTTCTCAGACCTCAAAAAATGTAGTAATGGGCATGTCTGTTTTACTTTCTGCACAGTACACAGATTACTTGTAAGTGTTGTCACCTGGGGTAGACACGGCATGTCATTTAACTTGTTCAAGGGGAAAAAAATGTGAAATGTCGGAGCTTTACAAACCAGAGTTAGCAGCCCATGTTCTCACTGTGTTCCTGTGCCAAACGTTCCAATTTACCAGGGATTTTAAGAGCTGCTTAGTGGGACGAAGTCTTACCCAATATTTGCCCTGCATGTCTGCTACAAAGAAGATGAAGTACAGCCTGCCCAGACTGTCATTTGTTTGCCAGCATTCTGCCCTCACCACATGCCCGAGCTCCTGTTCACTTGTTAAACCATTACCCCGAGAAACAGGAGGACTGGGCCCAGTTTCTAGCACTGAAAGTTTCGTATGTAACAAAAAAAAAAAACAACCAACTATATATATATTCAGGATCTCATTAACAATGAAATAACTACGAACGTCGAAGCACGGTGTAAATGTGACGCGTTTCTCACTGCTCTTGTGTTGTTTTTTCTAGTGGAGCCAGTACTTTCAAAGGGGAACAATTGCTTGGATGCAGCCAAAGCTTGTAACCTAAACGATACCTGCAAGAGGTTCAGATCTGCTTACATAACCCCCTGCACCAGCAGCACGTCCAATGAGATCTGTAACAAGCGGAAGTGTCATAAGGCCCTCCGGCTATTTTTTGACAAAGTGCCCCCAAAGCACAGCTACGGGATGCTCTTCTGCTCCTGTCGAGACGTAGCCTGTACAGAAAGGAGACGGCAGACTATTGTTCCTGTGTGTTCATATGAGGACAGGGAGAAACCAAACTGCCTGAATTTACAAGAGTCCTGCAAGAAGAATTACATCTGCAGGTAAGATAGCACACGGCAGGGGAGTGATTAATGAGGGACCAGAGAGAACTTTTTGGTGCTGATGGATTTGCCAGGACTAAGGGTCAGAATGCCCACTAAGGAAAAGGATGAGTCAGGGGAAAAAAGCAAATGCCTCTGACATCCTTAACAGAGTAACAAAAGCCCTCATTTGCTTACAGTGTGTGCCTTCTCCAAAACTGTTCTCAGCTACTCCCTCTCGAGGAGTCTTTAAATGTCCAGTTTAATTTTTACAGATTTTTGTTGGAAACTTTTCATTGGGTGTCTCTACGAAACGATGTCTCAGTCTGATTTTTATGTCCCATTGGTGGCCAGGTAAAAATAGAATTTTTCATTATAATGGGATTTATTTTCATTGTACACGTGAGCACTAATAATTGAGAATACAAGCTTCATGCTGGAGTCCATAATAGTCACAATGCACAGATTGCTCGTGTGTTTTTAATTCACTGGAAAAAAAGGAGTCCACAGTTGTAGACAGAATCCCACTATCTTCATGGAACTGTTTTAGCCTTGAAATTGTTTGATGTCCCCTCCCCTGAGAGGAGCCCTGGGCTGATGCAACTGGGGGTGTCATTGATTTGCTGACCTAATTCCCAGCCTCTTTCCCTGTGTGTTCTGGCAGTGCCGAGCTCTGCTCCACGGGACAGACTGGGTCCTTTCCCCTCGTGGGGTCCCTGCAGGTTGTCACACAGTGCACCTCCAGTGGCAAACTGCCCGCAGGAAATGCTTTGCTCCTCCTTAGCATTGTGAATGTTTATATTAGAGCATTGTTGTGTTAATGTCATATTTATGAAGTCGTGCCTGAGAATGCTGCTCGTTTCTAATGTGTAAATTTCTTGTAGATTACCCAATTCTGTGAATTAGCAAACAAGCGAGATAAACACTATTGTGAAATGTCAAGGACACTGAAGATACGATCTAAATCTTAATAAGTACTTACTTATGCCTGTTAAAATATTTACTTTGAAGTTTGTTTATGAGATTTCCACTGCTGGTATTAAGCTTTTCGAGGCAGCACTTCAGATGTGCCTGAGTGTTGTTCAGAGGTGAGGAGGTGAGCAGTGCCCTGCCCTCGATGGCTTTGGGGCAGTCTGGAGACACATTTCCTGCTGGCCACAACAGGGGCAGATTTATATCAGGGCAGCCTGACTTATATTCAGCACCTTCCTTGCTGATGCTTTTGCATTTTGTGAAAACTGGGTATGTGTAGCCTTGGTACAATCCATTTTCTATGTCCCATGTTGTTCCATTAGTATTTTTGCCTGTATGTATTGTCTTCCCTACACACAGGTCATGTAAATTAGTAGAGTTGCAGTAATCTTCACTATGTTTTCTGCCAAACTATCAGTATGTTACAGCCCCAATGAAACTGGAAAGAGAATTTTATAGAGAAACTTCTCGCTGGTATTCAGGTTGTAGCGTTCTGGAATTAACTTGTTAAATTAATGCCATTACTTCTCTCATGACTGTGTTTTTCTTTGGTCAGCTTTGATCTAATGTTGTCTCAGCAGTTAAGTTTTTAATGGCATTTTGTTTAATTTAACATCACGAGCCTGGTGTTGCACTTTCTCCATTGCAATGCTGCAGAGGAAAGCTTGGGAAAACCTCTGCCTGAAGTTGCAGCCAGCACTGGGATGAAATGGATTTATTTGTAAATAAACGGTGGCTTCTTTTGCTTTTAGAATGTCAAAATTAAAAAGTTCCAAGGCTCAGTGAAACCTGGCTGTGAGAGTGAGGGGCAGCACTGGTACAAGGGACTGGGTGGGAAATTCCTGCAGGGTCTGGGGCAGACTCGGTGTGTGCAGCACTGAGGTCCTGTGGAGGTGAAGGAAGCTTGATGTGTTGCTGAGAGTCATCTCACGTTGGTGTTACAACCTCCTGGGCTCTCTAACTGCTGGGGTTTTAATACCTGCCCTCAGTGCTGTCAGGGAGAGGAGGAATCGGCTCCAAAGCTATTCCAGCCTGTAAGACACAGAAAGATATTTTGTCTCTGTGACTTGTTGTGCACTTAGAGGAAATTGGTGAGATTTGTTCCCCTGGTCCTGCAGAAAAACAGGGACTTGAGCAGGGGAGGAAAGAAATGGGAGATCTCCTTGCTGTTGAAATTATTGGCACTGATAAATATCAGTCCTTAGAGCAATTCCAGATATGTTTAGAATAATTAAAAGCAGTAGTCAGTAGGTGTGTAATTCTAACTCTGATAACTTCTACTTAATTTTGAAATCAGAAAGAGAATCTAAATGGCAGAATAATTTGAAAATATGTTCTGCCTACTGTGAAACCAAGTAATTTAGAAACTGTTATTTGCATGCCTATTGCACCTATTAAAGCCTTTTCATAATGCTAGTTTAGACAAGGGGTACAAGTTCTAAAGGCTTTCTGAAAATATGTTCTTAAAATGGTTTATGAATGCTGCTTACTCAGAAATGCAAGATTTGAATCTGCCTGTACTCCTTATGTCAGCTGGGCCTGTGTAAACAAGTATTAGAACATTCAATTTTGAGTGCTCTTTAAAAGCTTTGTCCTGATGAATGTATCACCCAGTCTGTTCTTCAAACAGAGTTAAGAGCAGGGAGTCAGTCTGGCCAAACTGCAGATACCACTGACAGAGATGGCAGGATGCTTTGCTTTTTTATTATTTTTTATTCATTAATCTATCTGTTATATAACAAATTCTCGATCGAGGGAAAAAGAGACCTGAAATGGCGGGAAATGCAAATAAGTTCTGACTTATGTAAACAGTCCTAATTTTTCAACTCCATCAGAATGCTGAATGGTTCGCTTTCATTATCATTTGTCTGCTGCCCCTACTTGTATCCCAGTCCATATCCAGCTTTGGAACAATTGTAATCTCTCCGGCATGTCTGTCAATGCTCAGTGGAAAGAAGAGCAAAACAACAACAACAACAAGAAGCCATTACAGTTCTTTTTTGTTGTGACATAAACAAATTTTCTAAGAAAAGACAGTGTACCATCGAAAACTTTCACCAGTGATGTTCTGGAATAGCACAAACCTCTGAGGAACTTCTTGATCTGATTGCTTCTGCCGACAATTAATCCTCAGAAAGTTGACTGGCACATTTTAAAAATATCATCCTGCTGTAAATGCAGGGCAGGGTGCTTCATGTTTGCCACTATCACTTTTGACACTACTGCAAATACTATTTTGCTTGAGTAATGAAAGTATGAGTCATTAGTTTGGTCTTTTTAATAATCTGTGTATTGAATTTGTATACTTCAGTTTTTTCCTGGATATGTTCAGAAGACACTGACCAGAATGATAATGATACAGACCCATTATTTATTGAAAGAATGGTTTCAATTGATTCATGTGCTGCAAAGATCAGAAAGGAAGGGCAGCATTTTTTGTTAATAAAGGAAACTGGTAAGAGCGCATTTCTTGTCCTCCGCAATAATTATACCCAAAATGACTTGTGAGATCATTGAGGCTCATTTTTGCAGCTTAAATAGCCAAAAAGTAGTTCTTAACTAACTGTAGAAGATAATTGTCTTCTTAATTTTTTGCCTTTAGTTCTGCTAAAAGTACATGTTGCTGTCTGCAGCTGTTGGACACTTAAAAAAATTACAAAATTGCTGCATAACATATTTAAATAACTTCTTCTTGTGGGGTATCTGAAGGATAATAATGAAATATCCTATTAGGTTCCAGTACATGGGTCATCTCCTTGAAAATACTGTGAAAAATGCTTTCAGTGCTGTGTGTTCAGAGAGCTAGATCTTTATAAATGTGCTTTCATTGGTGTGTTCTTACCTCTTGACCAGTTTCCGGTCACCTCTCCTATCCAATCTTCATTTTGTGGCAACCACCCATTCAATTTTGTGTGAAAGATACCTGCTTCTGCAGGTATCAGAACGCTGGGAAGATATGCAAACATTGTTGTCAGTGCGGAGAAGAGTTCATCCACTGGAAAAGTTAGAACAGAAGCTCAGCTGCTTGCTACATTTCCTGAAAACATAAGAACCATGCCAAGAAAATAATTTTCCTTCGTGCTATTCTGTTGAACACTTTTAATGATAATTTACCTAGGAGAGGAAGTCACTGTGTCTGTGCTCCTTTTCTATGAGGCATGTGAAAATCTGCAGGTGTTTTACAGCTGGAACCTGTTGGTAGAAGTGCTGCTCCGTGTGAGGTTTGGGGGCTGTTCCTGCAGCAGGTGCCACTGCTGGCTGCAAACCCTGTGCCCTGGTGGGGCAGCACCACAGACAGGTCTGTGGGGAGATGTTTTAAATGGGCAGGTAACCATTTTTGTCTTGCTCCAGGATGGGGGGAGCCGTCCTCAGTTTCAGCTTTAACAGGGAGCAGTGCGCTGGAGGGATGTGCGGGAGGAGATGGAAGAGGGGAAGAAATTTGCCCTTTTCTTCAAATTTTCTATTCCTTAGACTTCTCTTTATTTTTTCTCACTTTTTTCCCTTTACTTTTCTTTCCTCCTACTTCTTCCCCTTGCTTAGTCTCCTTTCATCTCCACTTTCCAGATCTTCCCGTAATTATCTGGCTTTCACCGTCTCTCTGATACGTTTGAATTCTATTACAGCCATTTGTGGTGCCTCCTCACCTGCTTCTCTGCATGTTGTGCTTTTCCTCCCTCAATATCCTGCCATGGTCCAGTGATCATCTGTAATTCAGCAAATGAGAGGGAAAACAGAGGTGCTGCCTCCCTTTCCGAGCCTTGTCGCCGGTATTGGTGACAATTCTGTTGGCCAGGTAAAAGCCTGAGTGCTCACTCTCAGCCTGACTGTAGTTTTGCATGTTAAAAGGGCACTTGGTGGCTATTTTCATGAAGGACACAGTGGCATTATCCAGTTCTGGATAACAGAGCTGGGTTTGAGTCCCCCCGGGGCATTTATATCAATTTGGCACTCGGAGCACTCCTTGAGATGATCGGTTTGCTGTGCTTATGCAAGACCGGGACAACAACACCGTTTTTGCAGTGCTGTTAAGGACATTTTAAAAAGGACTCTCTTCATTTCTGGAGACGTGCAGGGTGTGCCTGCAGTGTGTGTTTGGAGACTGAGTCAGGGAGTGGGTGAGGAACCTCTCCTGCCTGACTCACCCTGCAGGAGGTGTGGGATGCTTGCAGTGCATGGGGTTAGCCTGAGCTCTCTGCACCTGCACTCAGGAGAGCTCCTGTGTCTCTAGAATACCAAGTGGGACAGAAAAAATTATAAATCTACCTTTTGGGCCATGCCCACAAGCCCGCCTCACATTTGTAAGCATAGCCTGAATTTGAAGAGTGACTTTTATACATATATGGATATACAAGCATGTAAATGTATGCAGTATGTATATATTGCTAGAGGTTTATTTATTTAAGTGTAAAATAACAACCCAGCTATTCATTCATTTTAATGATCTAATAGTGAGGCATAGTGACAGTTCAGAAAATTCAAAAACGGGGTCTGAGGGGAGGTGGGAAAAAAGCTGGTGTATTCTGCAGAGGAAACTTGATGGTGTAGTGGAATATGTGTGTGGGGAATTGTTAGCCTGGAAAAAATATTAATGCAGTCTCTGCAAAATAAGCAAAAACCTTTCAAGAAAGGCAAAATAAAGATAGAAAATGCTGCAATATTGTATTATTTTCTTCCCCTTTTGTCCCTTACATGATTCATTACTTTGATGTCTTCTTAACAGAGTAAATAGACATAATATTGCTCTTCCCTCCCCCCCATAAACAAAGGTAATTTTAAATATCTTCCATCTGAATAAAACTCAAAATGGATCAAGCAGCTCCTCCTTGTAAGATATCCATAAATCCCTTTGGAATCAAAAAAACCCAAACATCCATCAAAACAAGACCGCTTTGTCCCTGCTGAAGTGTGGATGGATCTCATTCTGCAGTGCCAAGATCTGCTTGGCTGGCCCTCATTTATACACTCTCCGTTCTGCTTAAGAGGGGCTTGAAGATTAAAAGCTTGCTGGGTGATTGACATTTCTCCGAGAGCAGGAGAGACACAAGGATACAGTAATTAGAAAAATGGCTCAGCTTTTTTCCTGCGCCCAACTTTGCCTCGGCTTTGTGCTGTACCAGTGAGGAGAGGTCACGCTCCAAGGAGCAGTAACTAGACAGGATCTTCACGCTGAGGTCCCTTGTCAGGCAAGCTCAGAACTCTGCAGGCGCATCCCTTCACTCAGGTGGATTCTCTGCTGGTCAGGTTAAAAATAACCTCTGGCGCTGAATATTCTTTATTACCTGTCTACAGGGTTAAAGAGGTGAAAGTGGGAATAAAGTGTGCACGTGTGGATGTACAACAGCCATAAAATAAGCTTGGATGTCAATGATTCTGGTTTTACAGGCTGTGTTCAGATACTCTGCTTCCACGCCAGTCTGTAGTCAGAATGAGGTGGGCTGAGGTGCTTGTGACCACTAAATTTCAGCTCTAAAACCCAGGGGCATTTGTATTATGTAAATGTGGTCCTTCGTAGAATCAGAGAGTTGCTTAGGTTGGAGAAAACCTTTAAGATCATCAAGTCCTAGCACTGCCAAGCCACCACTAAACCATGTCCCCAAGTGCCATATCTGCTGGTGTGTTAACTATCCCCAGGGGTGGAGACTCCACTGCTTCGCTGGGCAGCATGTTCCAATGCTTGAAAACTCATTCCATGAAGAAAATCTTCCTAATATCCAATCTAAACCTTCCCTGGCACAACTCGAGGCCATTTCCTCTCATCTTGTCACTTGATACTTGGAAAAAGAGACCCTACCTTGCTACCACCCCCTCTCAGGTGGTTGTAAAGAGCGGTGAGGTCTCCCTTGAGTGTTCATTTTGTCTGAAAAGCCTTATTTTGTTAATTTAAGTGGAAAAGAAAAGCTGCCTGTGTAATTTTAGAAATAAGACTACACATTAGGAGCAGGAGCCAGGGAGGGGGTTACAGCAGGGCTAATGTGACCCATTTTGTTTTGCTGATTTATCAGGGGGGCAGAGATTAAACTACGTATGTTAATTAAGCAGTTTCACACATGTTTAGTCAAAAATATTGAAATCCAGGACAGTTAAATTTGGCATTAAACTTTAATAGAGATCTAAATTTGAAGCTACTCATGTCCTTACAGTTAAGCAAGCTCTTAATTGCTTTGCTGGATTGGGTTCCACTAAGAGTACTGCTACTGCTGATTTGTTGAATTGTTAGTCAAGAGATTTCTGTAGAGAAGAGTTTAGCATCCACTGGTTTGCATGAGTAGTTTCCACCGCCTGATCTGTTAGATGTAGTGAAGAGAAGATCTGTTGTGTACACCGAGTCACGTTTGTCTAACTTGCTGATTGTGGGGCAAAGAAAAGCTGTATATATCACACAATAGCATTTTCTTTAATAAATCAATTTTTTTTTTATTTGCATCAAGCCATATATATGCTAGAGGCAAGAAGTTGCTCTGTGTTTAATGTGAATACCAGATCTATTCTATCAAGTCCATTCCCAGTGTACTTCCTCTGACATCAGTGAGTTCAGTGGATTTATTCCAGGGGTGAATTTGGCTATTCCTGTTCCTGTATAGGTAAATCTTCAGGCAGTGCTAATTAGGAGAATGTCAGCTGACTTTACCATTCCATTATGCTGGACTTTGTAAAGGTTATTTATATCATTCTACATCAGGGCCCAGCGAGAGAATATTTCTGGTGGCAGTTCATCTATTAAAATAGCTGCAAGAAAATGTAAGCACTGGAGCTAAAAATAAAACTTTGTTTCTCAACAGAGCAAGAGACAGCCACATGCATATTTTCAGATTTTAGCATTCTAATGTTTAGTGAATAGAAATTGCATTGCGTTCGTTATGTTAATAAACATTACCATGTTGCTGTTAAGTGGAAGGCAGATGTAAATGTGCCAGTGTCTGCAAAGACTTCTCTGCAGAGGTGGTGGTTGTTTCCTGTGTTTTAATGATCTGCTGGCTTTAAAACAAGTGACACAGAAAGGGTTTTCTGGTGTGTGTTTACTGTTGGTGATAGATTCTCTGTGTGAGCTGACTGTGACCCTTGTCTAAGATTATTAATAGATGACCTAAAATTCACGTTTGTGCTTACATTATACTTGTTCAAGCACATTCTGTAAACCATTAAAGGAAGCTTTTCTTTTGTAAGCCACATACGACTGAGAACTCTGTTAAATTCAAGCTGTATTATTTGAATGTTCAGATCACTTCATTTTGTTCCAATTCAAGCATAAATCACAGTGGTTGTCCTCTCAGTTATGATGCTCCCTTTGTCAATTAGTTATGAAATCTGGAGATACATCTCAGTAACTGGCCATCATGCAGCATTGCAAAATATTGTTCAGAGTGGACGGTTCCTTTCAGAACAACCTCTGTAAATGTCTGGGTGTATCATAGGCTGTCAACTCTTGGCCTCACATTTTTTCTTGGCCTCGTGTGTTCACATTTTTTTGAGAGTGGAGTCAAAAAAGATGCACATCATCTTTAACTGGTAAAAGTGGTTTGTTTTCTAATCTTGCATTACCAATCAGTATTTTCTGTACTATCATTATATATCCATATTGCTTCTAAAAGCAAGTAAAAGTTGCTGTATAAGATCAATGCTCTATTGGTTCGCTATTGCCAGAACTTTTCGACTTGCTGTTTGATGGGGCTGTTCTGTGCCTGAAAAGAATGGGTTCACATAAAAGAGACTCTGCTCTGCTTTTATCTTCAGTATTTCTGACTTTATATTTTTGTTGTCTTACTGCTGAGGTCCGAGCAGTGTTTAGAGTAGCTCCAGGATGGGTCTCAGCCGTGCTGGCTGCCTGCAGACCCTGCTCGATTGAGCGTGAGGACACACTGGACACCCTTTCTTTCCTTGAGCCACCTCCTGACAAGGGGACACAGAGTTGTTTCCTTCAGGAATGCCACCACATATGCCACCGAGATATTTTCTTATGCAAAGAACATCCCTGCATAACCTCAGGAAACCTGATGTTCCAGTACATCTACCAACAGAAACTTTTCTGGTACAGAGACAACTTGTATTGGACTTTTTAGATTATTTTCTGTCTCCAAACTCCCATCAGTTTCATGCTTGAGCCAGCAGTAGTCTATTATAGTTTATTCAAGTGGTTCCAGGGAGTATTATTGCCGTGGATGTCTTTCTCAGGTACATCCGTTCAGCGTGCACTCACAATGGAGCTGTTAATAAACGCTGAAGCATCCTGTGGCACGCTCAAGGACTTGCAGTGGCACTACTTTTCTTTGGCTTGCTTTTTGAGAGTGACAGTGATTTTCTTAGGTTACCAGCGTGTCGTTCAAAGACTACTCTGTTTGCCCAGCTAATGAGGTGAGAACAGCTCCACCTGTAATGCAATAGTTCTTTCTGGAATAACATCCCACCAGGAGATGCTGAGGCTTGGGCATCTTTAAAAATGCCACTCGTTTTTATTTAGAAGCTTCAAATGAAACAGCATAAAGGAAATTAAATAAAAGGGAAATACCCAAATTCATGGTAGTTGGAAAGCAGCTGGTGGATTTGTTCGTGTTGTTGGAGAGCTTTGGTACAGAGACAGGTAGACTAAATAGAAATCTTACCAGCATCCCCTGATAAAATCACAGGCTGACAATTCTGCCTGTCATTTTGTAGAGGACTCTGAGGGAAGTGTTTTCTTTGCAGCTGAGAAGACAGAAACACATTATGAATGCTTAAGGTCGATGCAAGGAAACAGAGCCCTGCAAAACATATTTAATATAGGTTTGATTTCCTGTGGAATGTTTTCCAGATGTTCTCTCCAAACAGGCCTCTAAAAAATGATGTGAGGTAATTTTTTTTTTTTTTTTTTTGCAACCAGAAAGGGAAAATTCTGGTTTGTGTCACAGCATCTGAGAATCACAGTTCTAATTCTTTATTGCATTACCTTGTGCTCAGGATTTTCACCATATTTTTTCAAAATTGGTTTTATTACACAAAAGGTCAGTAGTATATAAATATTTATATAACCCAATTTCAAATAAATCATACTTGTTTAGAATCACATTTGAGCTTAGTAGTTTCCCTTAAACCCAAAGGAGACCTAATATATTAAATTAAAATTACTCTCATGCATGATCTTGAGTCGCTTAGAGGATTTAATTAACATTGATAAACTATGACATTAGTGTTTTGTTAAGTTCTTTTGATTTTCTGTAGCAGATACTGTGTAAAAAGATCTAACTGGTCTCCAGCAGACAACATGAGCAAAGGGGAAAGGATAATATTAATAGAAAATGGTATAGAACTTGCTTTATTTTTGCTGTACAGATAGTGAGCTGGCCAGGCTGGGTTGAGTGTGGGTGCTTCTCTGCAGGGAGCAGCTTTTTGGGTTTTGTGCCTGGGCTTGATGCTCTGAGCAAGCACTTGTGCTGCTCAAAGGCATCTCCATGAATCTTGTGTGGTCCCTGGTGTTCGCTCCAGTGTCTGCTTATCCCACAATCCAAATAGGCTGCCTCTGTATAATTGGGGATTGTCCATACTCTGCTTCCAGATGAACAACACAGTTTTGAGAGATAAATTGAATCCAGAATCAAATATTTGCTTGGGTTCAGGCTGCCAGTCATTTAAAATAACAAAACAGCAGCAAACCAGATAAAAAGCAGCTTCTTTCAGCTATTAGCTGGTATTTGGGGTCTAAAATCCTGTGATGGTTTCTGCCAGTGTTGGAAAAGATTTGGATCAGCTCATGTGAGAGAAACTACCTTCAGTGTTCAGGTCTTGGGAGGCAAATGGTTTGCCATCAGAAATTTACTTTTTCCCCCTTCCCACTCCCCAAAAGGTACAAATTCTGAGCTGGGTGTCAGGGTGCAGCGTGGCATGGGGGATTTGTGGGACTCAGGGACAGGCAGGACAGAACCTTTCAGGCTGGGCTCATCCCTTCAGCCCAGCTCAGCATCTCCTTGGGGACAGGCTGGGACATCAGCCCAGGGACAGAGCTGGCTCAGAGGGGCCCATGGCAGGGTGGGGCAGGGGCTGAGTGGGGTCCTGGGTCACAGACTGGGTGGGCAGGAACATCGGTGCCCTCAGGCCTTGGGCACTGTCACTGTTGGAGGAGGAGGATAGCAACCAAACAGAAATCAACCTTTGTGTTGAAAAAATTCAGTGGAGTTGCTGTTCAATAAATACATGCAAAAGTGACCTCTTAAATAAAAATGTCAGAGTTTGTAGTTGCTCACAGGTGCTCAACAGTGTGTGTAGATAACTAACGAGGTGTGAGATATATTAATATTACACAGCTCTAGTGTTCTTTAATGAACAAATGATGGATCAAAGTTACTTTGCTATGTGCAGGGAGAGTCATCTCTTGTCATGGAGCTCCTCTGAGGCTTTTTTCCGTCCCACTGGTTGATAGAGGTGCTTATGTGGCCTTTGCCTCATTTCCTCACTGTCCATGAAAGAAAGGAAATGAAATTCTCCTCCAACACTGAAACCATTAGTTTGGCCACATACCAACCCTTCTTGCCACTCTTGCATCCCAGCAGGAGCAGCACCAGCCCAGCTGTTCTCAGCCAGAGCAGGACACCACAGTTGACCCCCACAAAAGAAGAACAAGTATTTTGACTTGTTGTTTTTTCTGTAATGGTGCCATTTGTCACTATGACACACATTCATTGACTTAGTCTGGCTTTTCTCAGTGTTGGATTTATACTTCTTTTCTGTTTTGAATATTGATGCAGCACTTCCCTTACGTGACTGCACTGCCAAATGGTGTCTAGACGCCAGAGCAGCTCTGACTAATTAGTGTAGCCACCACAGTCTCTCAGCTCTGGCATTTACTCTTTATGTTTTTGCTATAAATAGGTGCCTAAACACGAGCAGCAGTGGGAGGAGAGGTGGCAGTGGGCAGGTCCAGACCTCAGCTGACATCGTGAGGTGTGGCACAGGACAGCCCTGTCCCTCCTGCACTCCCAGCAGGAGCCAGGTTGTAGCCACTCCCTTGGACATCACAGCCTTGCTTGGTCTGAGCATCACCAGGACCAAGGCAAGGCTGAGAGAGGCTTCTCTCCTTGAGGGCTCAGCCCTTGTGTACCAACAATGGTCAGAGAGAAAAAAAAAGAGACAAATCAGCACCTGCCATCCCAGTGATATGGGTGCCTCCTGGAGGGAGCTCTGGTTCAGAGAGTTGCTTTCTGAGAGGTCATGATTTACACCAGATCCTAACTAAAAATGCAATTTTAAGAATTTTCTGCAGCCTTGCATGCTTTTGAATATTCCGCCAATGCTAAAGCTGAATTGACCAGCCTTAAAGAGGGAGAACTGATAAATATCAAAGATAACTTCAGGACATCAAAGAACTTTTAGAAAACCTTGAGAAGAAAAAGTAGTGAAAACCTAATCAATGTTGCCTATGCAACGGGCTGTGCTAATATAAAATTAAATTGCCTCAAAAATTGTATGCAGATTAAATACAATACTGCTATTAACAAAGCTTATTTGTAAGCAAAATGTGAAAGTTTGGATTTATCCAGCTGAGTATTTGAATAGCCACTATCATAAGGAGAACAAATTAACTTTGCTTCCTTTGTATTTTTAACTGTTACAAATTATTTTACTGGTGCTAATACAAAGCATTAGAGAATAGCAGGTTTGGGATTTTTTTTCTCTTCTTTTCAGAAAGGCTGTTTGTTGTTTGAGCAGATTTTCTTTGAATTTGCCGATGGGATTATTCTCACTTTTCCTGCTAGTGGTATACAAAATATTTAAAGTAAGCTTGCCAGAAGATCTGCAAGTTTTCCAGGGCTAAGATAGGACTAATTTAATTTGTGAGGTTTCTGCCCTACCAGGAGATGACTTCTTTCTTTTTTTCTTTTTTCTTCTTCCTGGGAGGAAGGTTTCTGGGTAGCACCCCTTATTTATGCAAGGAAAAGGGAAGAAATAATAAATGGTGCTGTGCACAACGAGGATTTTGTGTGACAGAAAAAAAAAAAATTAGTAGTTCCTTTTAAAGGTGGTTATGAGTTAGTTCTACATGAGTTAGAAACCCCAAAGTTGCCATCTGCAAGGTGCGTCCTGCTGAAGGAGCACTGAGTTAACGCACTGTGCACATTTTTTAATAGGACTGCTTCTATCAGATTGCTCTGATTCCACATCCCTAAAAGGATTGTCTCTTTTACCCAAACAGTTCTTAATATTCATGTGCAATACTTTAGGATTAATGGTTCTCATTAGGCTAATTTGTCTCTCTCTCTAGATAAATAGCAGTAGCACTGTTTCGGTGTTGACTGATGAGCACACTTTCATCAGTGCCAGTCTCCTGGAAATGTTCGGGGCTAGATCTTCAGTGAGTGTTAATCAGCATATCTTCACTGAAAGTATTGGAGTATTTTATGGCAGACGGAGGTCTGTCTCTGTTTTTCTTTTCTGGCCTTAACTTTAGTTCAAATGAGTCCAGGTAAATACCAGGTGTAGTTAAGAGCTCAGGAGAGGCAAGAGCTTGGATTGTGTGAAGTTTGGATGACTCGTCAGGGAAGGGGTGTGTGATAATGACCAATAATGCTCAAACCAGAGCTATCAGAACTATATTTGACTTATGAAAACTTAAATGTGCAATGTTGTCACATCATTACTTTTTATGACCACAAAAATTCTTCAGAAATTCACATGGAAATCAAGCTGTATGCAAAAGAGATCAGCAGAGCTATTTTTAGTCTCCTTTAGGGTTTACAAGTAAGTTCTTTAAGCAGGCTGGGTAGCAAATGACTGGTGTTATTCCATAGTTATCAGTCCTTAAAAACATTTAGAGAAGAAGAATGCATTAAATGATCTCTGGACCAATACACCTAATAACCTAAGGGAGAACTGGACATTTAAGAACGATGAAATGATTGCAAGAAGTGTTTTCGGGATTATCAGGGTGCTGATTGTATAATTCCATTGCCAAAAAGACTTATTTGTGGCCAGATAAATAATGAAATTAAAATCTGAGGAGCTACTTTGTTTTAGTAATGCAAGAATACTGTATATACAGAAGGCTTGCACTTTGCACCATGGCAAAAGGTTTATCACACCGGGTAGATGTAATGGGCTCCATTGTGTTCTAAACCTGACTTCATCCAGGTATTAGCAGAAATAGAAAAATCCTTGGAAACTCAACTGTCTTTGTTCCCAATTGATCTAAAAGCTGGATTTGAGCCACTGTATTAATTACTGACTGAGAGAGGAATCACTGCAGTGACAAAGGGTTTCCTTGCCCAGATTTTCTTCATGGTGCTGCTATTTATCTCTTCCTATACCTTGAGACCCATTTCTTCTCAGCCTGCTCCTGGCAGGTCCAGTATATACTCACCAGCCAAGTAGGGATTTTATGTAAATTCAGAATTTATGTATACATACATACAGGGCATCCTGAAGGATCGGTAGAGAGGTTGACTTTTTCAAGCTAATAAAGGCAAAGGGGTACAGATTTCATTCTCAAGGTTAAGTGGTTAAATAAGGCACGAGAGGGAGTGAAAAGCTTAGGGTTGACTGTGGCTTGAAGACAGCCATGGATTTGCTGGTGTCATTAGGGTTAGCGAGAGATGGAACTAAAATAAGGCCATGAGAACAGCTCTGATAAATTCAGGTATAGGTTGCATGGAGTTTATTTATAGGATGCTTTCTCGAACTAAGCCTCTGAACCTTTTGATGTTTGCCCATCGTTACTTTCAGGCCAATTAATGATGTGTATCTGGTCCCACTGTGGGGTAGGTAAAACAATAAAGCAGACAAAGATAATTAGTCTCTGGGGCATGTAAACAAATAAAGTAAATCACTTGCAAATCACTTGTTTCTGCTAACTTTTGTGGGGCTGTTGCACAACTGAAAAAGAACATTTATATTGCAAATCTGCATAATGCTAGAGCAGTGATGAAAATTCATAGCTTATACTATTCTGGTTTTGAGAGGGCTTTGCAAAGATTAAGCATCTGACCCTGAGACATTACTGTGGGCTGTCAGATGCAAAAGAACATTTTTATACCTATTTCACAGAAAAGAAGATTGAAGTAGGTCATTATTTTTTTTTCCCTCCTGTAGATAAAGGTCTAAATAACACTTTGTAATTAAACAGATGTCACTGTTCCAGGTTTATAAGGCTAAGGTGGGCAGGGGAGCGACTGTGGGATGTGGGACCTTGCCCCACCTCACCAATGCCTCACAAATTTTACAGACCTGAATGGGAACCTTCTGTGGCCTCTAAATCACAAAGAACCAGAAGAGATCCTGTCTGTCAGTCCTTTTATTTTCCCACAGAATAGTGAATCGGGTGATCACAACCCAGCTTCACTCGTGCTCCTAAAACACCTCCTGTGTGCACTCAGTGCTCTCCCCTCTTAGTTGGGGGCTGACGGAGGTAAATGAGGATAACGTGGCGGTTCAGCAGCAGAACTCACTGCACAGCACACTCTCCTTTCATCTCAGCCCTGAACTCGGTTCTCCAGACTGTGGGTAAATGCACATTTTACAAGAACAAATAGATTCTCAGTGCCACGGCTCTGGGGGGCTGAGGAGCCCACGCCAGCTGGTGCTGCAGGCCAGCCCAGAGCAGGGCTGAGCCATTCCCTGCGAGCTCAGGGCACAACCAGAGCAGCTCCTGCTTGCAGTGAGAACCTCCCTTGCTCTGTGAGCACAAACATACGGTTTTGTGTAATCGGGAAAACAGCAGAAACTGTGTTCCAAATATTCAGAATAAAAGGCTCCAGTTAGAGTTCAGATCTGGGCAAAATGACTCCTCATATGATAAAATCACTCTCTGTCTTTTTTTCTTGGCATGAAAATGCAGAACATTTCTTTTAGTAAAGGGCAGGCATTTCCCTATTGTTCTGTTCCTTTTTGCTGTTTTCTTACACTTTTTTGTTCTGACTTCAAAAATAGATTCTGGAAAGAGACATGTCTTAGAAAGACTCTCAGCGGCTGAAATGTGTCCAATATGTGTTTAAATTAAAGAATATTAAGCCTTGTCACGTTCAAAAATAAAGAGAGTGTAAAAGGTAAGAATGCCTGCAGGCTTGGTTTTTAAAGATACGCGTTTTTCTTCCTGTTGCAGATCTCGCCTTGCAGATTTCTTCACAAACTGCCAGCCCGAGTCACGCTCTGTTAGTAGCTGTCTGAAGGAGAACTATGCTGACTGCCTGCTCGCCTACTCGGGCCTTATTGGTAAGGGGGCAGGGTGGGCTGGGGGCCAGCTCATGAGGAAAAAAACCCCAAACTGCATTCTGAAGGCCTATGTGAAGTAAAACCTGGAATATAATATTGTATGATATGATCCTAGGCCAGTTCCTCCACTGATATATCCTGGCCCTGTTTCACCTTGCAGAGATTCTTGGGGTAAGTTTGCACATTGCAAGAAAATTAAGGATGGGGGATAAGGAGAGAAAGGTACTTGGTTATGAAGTAAATTCAAACCTAAAAAGTAAAGTTTATTAAGATGGTTGAATGTAGACAGGACTGAGGAATAGGAAGTTAACAAGTGGACCTGCAGCTTGGTTAATTTTGCAGCTGTCATCACAAAATTGGGTAAATACCTCCTGGTCTTCAGGAAAAGGCACCTGAATTTGAGGTGTGAAACAACAGATCAATCCAGCTTTTTTTCACTTCCAACTGCTATTCTTTCCATGTTATCCTTCTGTCCACTCAGAATGTTTTCAGAGGTGCCTGTCAATGAGATGAACTGAGACTAAATCTTAAATCCTCTTCCCTCCCCAGCGTAGCTATTTTTGTTTGTTGTCACCTTCCTGTGTGTCAACAGGCACAAGGATGACTTTATGGAAGTCAGATTCCACATGCCACATGCAGTATTTGGTTCCTGAAAGAGAGAGGTGTTTTCAAGAAGCTGAAGGTGTTGTAGAAATATCATAGTTGGGCAGTAAATAAGAAGTGAATGTCAAAACTCTGGAACAAACAAATCTGAAAGGCCACCAGATAAGATGTTTTTAAGCTCACAGCCTGCACCTGCTGCAGCGCAGTAATATCCCTTCTGTTGGGCATGAAGGTGCCAGCTGAGGCCCTGAAGCTGATCCTGCTGATAAATAAATGTCTCTGGAGATAATGTCGAAATGGAAATATTTCTAAAACAGGTTGGTTTTGCTGAAAAATGACTGAAAGCTCTCCTCAGTGGCTTTTTGTTCCCATTCTTGCTGCCCTAGCAGTAACAAGTGAGGTAAGTCCATGTGGCAATGGGTAAAATGAGATGCGATGGCTTCAAAGGATATTCTTCTACCACTGAAGAGATTAAGAGAGTATGCAAAGGGTATAACATCTGAGCAGTTATGACAGACTGTCATTTGACTCTGAAACAGAGAATTGAATAGGCTTGAAATCTGATCTGGTCAATGAGATTAAGAAGTCTGGCTGCTGGCAAGGAGGAACTGTTACTGATAGATACTTCTGGGTAAGAGCTGCCAAGAAGTTCCTGCTGGACCTGGTGAATTTTGCTGGCATTTTTGTTGGTTTCGTTTTTCAGTTTAACCCCAAAGATGACCCAGTTCCTCTTGTGAGGGGTTTTTGTGTTGCTGGGGATGACCATTCTACAGAACGCTGTCACACATCAGAAATGTGGAATGGGTGCCTAAGGAGTTCAAATCAAAAGGAGATCTAATTTTCAAAGGGAAAAATACACATTTTTGTTCCTTCCTGCAAGCCCCTAGAGACAAGCAAAAGAGGAACTGGCTGGTATTACAAGAGTTGTTGCTTCTTAGTAGTAATTCTGTTAAAGGAAGAAATTATCAAAACATTTATTGTGCTGAAGCAATAAATTCCTGCTTCTGATATCAATCTGATATAAAAGTAGGGTAAGGCAGAAATCAGAGGTATAATCTTTCAAATATCTGCTTAATAGACACAAAGCAGAGGAAGAAGAGATCGGCTATAGGTAAGAAGCTGTTCATCAGAACTTCAGGATCTCCTTTTAATGAAGATAAAATATTGTTCATTAAAATAAAATATATTTTATGTGGGCATTTCATGAGATGTAGCAAAAATTGCACCTCCACAGAGTTTGTTCAGGAAATTGAGGTTTCTCTATGGAAGATACAGTGGATGTGAATCTGTCCTCATGTACAGGGATGTAAACGAGAATTAACTTCACTGAAATTAGTGGAATCCTACCTCACGTTAATGACTTAAATGGAAATAGAGCTAGGCACAGTTTTTGTATGAGGTGCTTTATCAATTAAACGGATAACAGTCTGTAGAGGCTGCTTTAATGTTTGCATCAGGTTGTTATGTATATAATTTTAAAGATATGTACGCTTCACAGGAATTTTGAAAACCTCAATTCATTGCTTTAGGCTCCTTGTAGTATAGGATAAATTAATTTTTTTTTTTTTTAATTAATAGAAAAATATGAAAATTTTTAAACGCAAAAGGAGACTGTGGATAGCCGTGTTTGAGTCAGTGCTTTGGCTGCAGCCTGGCTAAGCCATCTGGACCTTCTGCACTCCCTCATCAATTAAATTTTGCTCTACGTGCTGACTTCAAGATCTTCTTTAGCATTCGCTCTCTGACATATTTTCCCTTGTCTTGAGCAAAATCCATCCAAATTCGCTGGTATTCCCAGCAATTCCATGAGAGTTTGTGTGAACAGACTGGAGCTGCTTTGGCCCAAAGAAACTTCGGCCACTTGCCCCTTCTCCTAGACTGACCGTCCATCTCCTCATTCTTAATTCACCCTAATTCGAGCAACCTCTTGGCTGTGTTGAGGCCAACTCTACTTTTGTCTAAATTCTGGAGATCTGGCTGCAGACTTTTGAGACCATCACAGCGCTATTTGATATGTAGAGCTCAGAAAACCGGGCATGTCCTATTTCTCTGCCAGCCCCCATGGTTTCTCTGATCCCTTAGTGTCCATCAGCAGAATTTCCAAGATGCCAGCTAGTGGGGAGGGGGGGAAGGGAAAGGCACACACATTGCAGGGAAAAAAGAAAATCCACCCCAGGAAACCAAGCATATAATCCGCTTGGGTTCACATCTGCCCCCAGGTTTAAATGACAGACTGATTTTCTACTAGCTGCTCTTTCAGCCACTCTGTTTTTGCTGGATGCACAGTTTGTGTGCTGTGTACACACTTTCTTTGTCCTGTCTTTCCTGTATTCATCAACCCTAATTGTACTTGGGTATCTGTTACACTTTTAACCCCTGTCTTGACCCATTTTAATTAGCTTATTACCTCTTTGTGATAAGAAAGTCTTACCTCAGTGACCTTTTTAATTTCCTTGGTACCTTTCTGGTTTTTTAACCCTTCACTAAGCATTTGCTAATTAGACTTTTTTTTTAGCCTACTATTTTCTTTCCATTTGCAAAATCCTCTTGATTTTTGCCTTCTCTCACTTCTTTTCAGATCATGTTGCAAGGCTGAAATAGTGTACTGAACCATCAAATGGATGAGGGAGAGATATTTTAATGTGTTTTATTTTAATTTAACATCATTCCTCTTCTTATTTATCTACTGTCCGATTTTAATTAATAATGCAAATTATATTTGCCTATTTTACTAAATTCTCTGCCTCCATTTAATGAATTTTGAACCATGCTGTTTATTCATGTACTAATCTCATGTAGAATTTGAGCAATTATTAGTGCAACTATTTGTTAAAAGATGTAAGAAGCCAAAGGTATGGGATTATAGTCAAGTTTAAGAACATCCCAAAACAAGAGAAAAGATGCTTTTTGTGAATTTCTCAATGAGACTGCATTCATTTTCTCATACATTAGTGTCTTTCTCCGGCCAGCCCTAATGCCTGTTCTCCTCTGTCTCCCACATCACATATGAAGCAGTTTGCATGTTGATTTGTTCATTTCCCAGCACTGCCTGGTGACTGAAAGGCTATTAGAAATCACTCTGTGATTTGTGTTATTTCTAATGTTCCCTTTTTTAGCTTGATGTTTGATAGCACCTTCCCGTCTGTTACTGCAGACCATTGGACCCTGGACCTATGGACCAAGCTTTCTCTCCTCGTGTGCACTCGGGGTCTCTAACATTTGTCCTTCATCTATTCCATCTTCTTAATGACTACTTTGATGTCAGTTTTGAGGAGATGTGATCACATTTCCTTACCATATATGACCTGTCCTAGAATTGCAGATTATCAAGTGAGGAACATGTTCCCTGAAGCAGCTGGCAGCTGTTCAGGCCTGGAATACCTTCCCCTTTTCATTTAATTTTTCCCTTTTGCTCAGACAAATGAAAAAAAGATTCAGACTTCTCCAATCCTTGGGAAAGTTTGAAATATCTGACCTGCCGGGGTGATGCCTTCTGGCTTGAGCAAGTGCTCATCATAGAACAGCTTCCTGATCCAGATGAGTGATGAACAGTTGCTGTACATCTTTTAGGACACAAAATGCCTTCTTCAGTTTCATTTCATTCTTGCTTGCCTTGAGTTGATACATAAATGGGAGAATATTTACCCAAGAATTTTTAACAGTGTTGGAATGATCCTCTGGTTGGAAGTTGTTGACAATGTTTAGGAAATAATCACTGTACTGAAGAAGAAGTGAGACAGCAGCATTAATAGTAATTTTTTCCCTGCAAAGAATCTGCTCTACCCTCTCATGCATTCTGGTTTTGGCTCTGTTCATCACCCTGGGGTTAACATTCCTCCAAGACATTTTAGGGCTCTTCTTAGCGTGACCTGCGTTCTCCTCACTCCTCATGCACTTCAGGAAAGTTTTTCCAGTCTGGCTGCAAACTTGAGGAGGAAGCACAGGTCTGGGTACCTGCTTTCAGCCATTTATTTGCAGCTAGAATTAAAATGAGAAAAGACACAAGTGAAGAAGGGAAATCAGATTTTTAAGTGCGACTCTAAGGAACACAGTCCACGTGTGTTTGATTTGGCAGCAAAGCCCTTTAAGGAGGTGCTCACCTTCTCCCAGCCCATCCCTCCCCTCTGCCACGCTTCTCTACCTGTCAGTTCTGCTGATGCAGCTCTGTGGGAATCCTTTTCGGAGGCAAGAAATGTGTGTTTAATGTGTGAGTCATGTTCCAGCCCCTGAAGTGATTGCATTCAGGCTGCAGAGGGTGTGAAATGTGGCACAGGGCTGAGTGTCAGAGGGTGAGAGGAGCCAGGAGCTGTTCCATCCCGAGATCAGAGCCCTGCTGAGGGTCTGTGTCTGCATCCAGCCCCAAAAACATGACTTACCGAGGGTTGTTGCTGTCTGAGGGTGGAAGGGATGTTTTGATGCAGAGTTTGCTCACAGTGCTGTGTTTTGCTCTGTTGACAGGCACCGTGATGACCCCAAACTACATTGACTCCAACAGCCTCAGCGTGGCCCCGTGGTGCGACTGCAGCAACAGCGGCAACGACATCGACGAATGCCTGAAATTCCTGAATTTCTTCCAGGACAACATATGCCTTAGTGAGTGCAAAATTAGACGCCTTTTCACGTGTTTTAGGATGATTTCTGGAATTGCTTTACTGCTTAAGTGTGTTGTGATCCATAAGGCCAACGCTTTGCACTTTGCTGAGCGTCGTTCTGCTGTAGGTGTAAAAATTAAAAGAACAAGCAAATATGCCTCCTACTATGGTTTATGGCCAAGACTGCAAATGTGAGAAGATCTTGGGAAAAAAAATCAAAACCCAAAGCTGTACGGTATTGAAATACATTTATATCCCAGATCATATTCAGACCCTAACAGTCAGGCAATATGTTTACCAAAAAATTGCAACACCTGAGGGGTTTCTGTATAATTTAAGAACTTCATATAGAAAAAGACATGTAGTTTGGGATATGAAGGATTTGCTGTAGGTAAGTATAAATTGGATTGTGTTTGCAATTTACAGCCAACTTCATTTTTTTAGGATATTTGATCGGAGATGCCTGGTTTTAACACAAGCCTGGATAGTAACTATTGTAAAGATTTTGTTAAGTTATTGATTTTTTTTTTTTTTTTTCATCAGACTCACTTCCAAATTAGGGACTATTATAAATTTCAGAATGGCTCAGTGGAGTCGATTTTGGCAGGTTCTCTTTTCAAATTTCCTGTCTGCCCGGAGCAGCATAATTGGATGATGTGGAATGTGCATCAGAGTTTTAATTTCAGAGAAATGAGGAGACCAAAAGAGCTTGGCTTCCCTAGTCTAGCAGAACAGAAGTTGAAAGGATATGTGATTGTCCTCTGAAATTGCATTAGAGGGGCAAGCCCAGGGAGGGGAAGGGATTACTTCACCTGCAGGACGATGTTGGCGTAAGATCAAAAAGGCAGACATTGGCCATACATATTTAGACTCAAAATTGGAAAATTTTCAACCATCAGACTTAAGAAATAGGCTTCCAGCAGGAGTTTTGAGGGTAAAAGTGGTTTAAAAAGTCATATTCATCAGCTTATGCAAAGAAGCAGACATCATTGCTTTTCTCAAAAACAGGAAATTAACTCAGTGATCCAGACTGGCCTGTCCAGCCCTACAGACTTGAGCTAATGCAGGGTTCAGGATTTTAGCAGAGGGTCTGAAAATCCCCATTGGTATCTTCCCAAGAGGCAGCACTGTAGGGAAGGCACAGGGAGTTCTGTGTACAAAAACCTGTGTTGCTCTGTGGTACACTATTTATGGAGCTTTGGAAGTACAAATCAATTACTCAAGATCATCTAATAAAAGAAAAAGAGGAAAGAGTTCAAACTACGATGGGGTAAAATTTAACAATATGCCATCAGACCTTCTTCAAGCCTAATGGGAGTTGCCATTTAAATATATTGCAATACCTCAGATTTTATTCATTTGTGACTGTATTAATTTCTAGAGTGTTACAGGTTCCTTTTAGAACATAAAGACAGAGTGATTCCTTGTCCTTTCTTTTGCCATCAGTGCAAAAACATTAATGAAGACAAATCAAAGACATTGAACGTTACCATGAGACAAATTATGTCATCCTAGCTGCAAGATATGTCTTCCTCATGAAGATATTAAAGATGTCTCTGGATTTTATACAAAGTTTTTTCTTTCACATAGAATGGGAAATCCTTTTTCTTTTTTTTTTGTTTAATGGTGTTATTGGGCCTTCCACTGCCTGGAGAAAATATTATTAAAGTCCTTCCCCCTTCTTTTAGACAAAAGAAAAATTGCTTTTTCATGATGGTGAGAAACTAGGAATTTCTTGCTAGTCTGTTTTGCTAAAGTATATTTCCCCTTCAAAGTGGAAAATATGCGGGTTATTTGGGAAATTTACAATAATGATCTGTTTGAAGTTGTTCATTGCAGGGGCGTTGGACTAGAAAACCTTGAAAGGTCCCTTCAACCCAAACAATTCTGTGATTCTGTCATGGAATCACAGAGTATCTCAAGTTGGAAGAGCCTCATAGGGATCATAGAGTATGTTTGTATGAAATAATTGAAGAAGACTAGTTGTAAAGGCCGCTTGTTACTTTGAAAACTGGAAGGATTGCAGGTATTTCTGTAGCCCTTCTTGCAGCAATGGAAGCAAAGAGTTACTGTGAATTTAGGAAATCATAGGAAAATAGTGTTTTATTTATTGCCTTATTCAGGGAAACATGAGAAATCTTATCATATGCCTCTTTCCACTTTGTCTCCATTAATGCAGCTCATTCTGGTGCCTTTTACAAGTTCTTCTCTTTTGTGTGTTGGAGTTCTAAGAACAAATATCAGAGTAAAATACATCTTTTTCAGAAGAAAATGACATGTAAATTATTTTATAAGGCAAGGAATGCCACTGAGAAGAAGTATTAATAACTTCCACATATTAGTCCCCAGTGAAATTGTTTGATTTCTTGTACAAAGAGTTTGAAATAAGAAATCCCCAAATCCTTGTTGAATCCCCAAAGACCTGATTAAAAACTGTTTTTCTATTTGTTTATAAAAAACTCCAACCAATTTACTCCTGCTATAAACACACTCTTTAATCCCGTGAAACTGTGATAAGCTTTTTAACTTTCATATTCCAAAGTTTTAGTTTAACCATGTTTTCCTCACCCAATTATGCAGATTTTGATTGAAAACGGTAAGAAAAATATTGCCTTAGTTAAAATATTTTGTAGTTATAGGCATATTAGTTTTACTACAGCAAGCTGTAGAAATAAATATTTATCCTGTTCTCTGTTTTTAGTTTGCTATGTAGCATCACCTGCTTGAATTAGGACATGACATTCAAACTGTGTTTTAAATCTTGAAAGTAAATTTTTGAGGCTTTTGGATGGTAACAAATATGATTATGGTAAGTCCTAAAGCTTCTGTCAAGAATTACTGGAAACATTACAAAGAAGAGGCTGCACCAAATAATTATGTGACTCCAGATTTTCAGTTCATGTTTCTGATAGGTTCAAAAATAAGACACATTTTTCAGCATAAAATTGAGTTTCTATAAATACACATTTTAAATGTAATAATGATTATAATGGTAATAAAAAACAACTCAGTTCTACTTTTTGCCTTTTTTTTTTTAGAAATAGAAAATTGCCTGTAATTTATTTTCACAGAAAATGCAATTCAGGCCTTCGGCAATGGCACTGATGTGAATGTCTGGCAGCCAATCTTACCAGTACAGACCACGACAGCCACAACTACGACAGCTTCCAGACTTAAAAACACAGGTTCAGAGACCACCAACAATGAAATACCCTCCCACAATGATTCACCAGCATGTGCAAACCTGCAGGTAAGAGACTTCAGTCCTTGTTATGCATAAATGAAAGTTTTTCACAGATACCTGTAGAGAAGTCTCCCTCTGCGTGAGTAGATGCTGCATAAATTGGAATATCTGTTTATTCCCATGGTGTGGTTAGAAGCTGCATATATTTTGAGATATCAGACACTCTTATTTTAAATCAGAAACTTGCATATCTCAAAGTGGACTTTATTGCCTCGCTGACTCAGAAACAGGGGATGGTGTTTAATTTCTTATCACAGGTTTGAATATGAATGTGGCACTCTCCAAATCCTGCCAGGATATGTCAGATTAAATTAATCCCCTGAGTAATCCAAATTCAGAGGGAACCCTTAATTCGAGCTAGCATGTCCTGCTGCCTTCTTTCTTATGTTATTGGCATTAAGCTCAAGAAGGTTTCTTGGCTGAGCAGGTCTGGATATTAGAGAACATGTGGTGCTACAAACTACGTGGTGGAGAAGCTGGACAAAGATAAAACTATTTTGAATCAGGCACTCTCCTGAACTGGGGTTGAGGTCACAATGTGATTTTGGCCAATGGCTGTAAGTGATTTTCTTTGACACTTAAATTAGGCTATTGATAGTGGATCATTGATTCTGGATTTAGAGGCTCATCACTTGCTGGGGAACAGTATTTACAGCTCCTGAAAAATTGAAGCATTTGGGAAGAAGACAACAGCAAAATCAAGGCTGGGAAGAGGTAGCGGGAAGTGTAAGCTGGAAACATCCTTAGGTCAGAGTAGAATCTGGCTATAAAAATTTCTGGTGGTTTAAATGCAAAATTAGGTCAGGCAGGGATAGATCAGCTTGTCCTGTTTATTTTTGTCTTTGCAGAAGGAAAATTGCTACGTGACAAAAATGTACGTGTCCAAGCTTTAAGGTCTCAGCTGATACTAAGATAAATTTCTCTGGATTTCCAAAGTTTTCCACTGTTAAAGCACAGATTTTTTTACTTCCTTTTAAAATTGATTTTGTATTCTTCATATTAAACTGTATCAAAGTTTCCATGTACACTGAACCAGGAATTTTTTATTTCTCAGAAATATGTTTTGCCTATTAATTTTTCCTGCACCATTCTCTCACCTTCATCCTTTTCCAGTTCCTATATTTATTTTGCATTAGCAAATTGTATCTGAATCAACATTAGGGACATTACAGAGTCACAAAGTACAGGGGATTAATGATAGATGGTGCTGAGTTTAGGTCCTTCTGTTTTAATTATGTTTTTCATATCTGTGCGTTCATTATTATTTAAGCTTTGTAAATTACTGATAAGAGAGATGGTTGGAGGCATATATTGTTATGTGCAAAAGTTATTTAACCAAACAGAATATGCTGAAAGAAACGTAGCCTTTTAAACCTGAAACTTGGAATATCTTGCATTTAGAACAAGACCTTGATGGGATATTATTGAGTCACTTCATGTTATATTAAAACGCTGTGTTATGGGAGAGATCACATTTTCCTTCAGTTTGTACAGCCCCCTATAGAGTAAGGCCTCCAGATGCTACCAAAGCACACATAATAAATAAAGAACTGAAGAAATGGCAAGTGATCACAAATCCCATTGGATTCACTTCAATTTGCAAATGTTCCTTAAGCCCGAATAGATGTTCCTGTGTCTTGAAAATGACTTAAATTCTTCCCTGTCCTTCCTCCTGTTATTCTGGCGTTTTGAAATCCCATCCCACATGAGTTTATCAGCTCTGGTTTAAAGCTGTGCTGTGGCTTCAAGTGTACCCCTGATGTATTTGGCACAAGAAGTAAAGGTCTGTAGGGAAAATAGGTTCCTTTAAATAAATGATCTCTGCTGTTTGGTAGGAACTTTAGATAAAGTCTGCACTAAAAGGTCACTGAAGTTATGTGAACCAAGCAGTTTTATTCCTATGAAGTACAGTATTCTGTGCTTGCTACTTCCTTCTGTCAGAACTGAAACGCAAAGAACAAAGCTCTAATATTTTAATGCGTTTTTCAAAAAGGAACTTATGAACTGAGCCAAAACAAGCCCACAATTTTTTTGAAAGAAACCTATGGTTTTTTGGACAGTATGGTGCCACTTTGCATGTGAGACTTAAACCCTAATGCAAATTTTATAAAAGAACTGGTATTCATATTGCACTTGGAGAAGGGTATTCACTCCAAGGCTGTCCTCCCATGAAAAATATGCCTTTGTAGTATTTTCAAAACATGAACTAGTGCAACTAAAAGCTTTTTTATATGCTTAGCAGCTGAGCTGAAAGGTTTCAAAAAGGCAGTATAGGCTAAATGCTGTGAAAAGTCAAATTACAAGCATCAGTCTCAGCACAAAAAGACAGTGGCAGAGAGGGGCTAAGGAAATGGTCATTGAGATGCAACAGGGCTGCATATTCTGGTTAGTGGGTTTAAAAATACAGTGAAGGAAGAAAGAGCAGGAAGTGATTGATTAGTATAAATTGCCATTGAAATAAATACAGCAAGGGACGGAAGAGCAGGAAGTGATTGATTAGTATAAATTGCCATTGAAATAAATACAGCAAGGGACGGAAGAGCAGGAAGTGATTGATTAGTATAATATGCCATAGAAATGAGCAAATCCCAACCTCCTGGGGCTGTAAAGTACAGGGCACTAACCCAATTCGCCAAGGGCGTCACTAACTGAGCAATTTTTGATACATTTCTTTCTGACTTGCTCAAAATGGTCATATGAAAAGCAAAGGAGCCCTGATGGTTTTGTTGCTGTGCCACGTTCTTTTGCACAAGCGAACCTGGGAATCAGAAAGGTGGTGAATGCTTAAGATACTCTTTGTTTACCTGTACTCGGTATTTATTTTAAAAACCTCTTGAAGATTTGGACTTTAAAATAATGTTTGTTTCAGTGATGCTGTTTAGAAGTTGTTCTTCATTTGAACTTACCATTGTTATGAGAATTTGCAGTTCTTCCTATTATGGGTATTTTCTTATTTCAAATTGATACAGAAAACCATTTATTTCTGATATATGCTTTCTTTATGGTTTACATATGCATGGATGTAATTTACTCTTTTTCTTTCCCTTAATTAAATCAGCATTCCATCTTTGCCAGGAAGATGCTTAATTTTGTCAAGAATCCTCTAAACTGTTTTTACAAACCTAACTTCTAACAAAGTTTGCTAAACACAGAGAGTAAATAGTAGTTAGTTTTATATGAAATGCTAAGTTTAAGTATATTTGAGATGCTTGGCATCTTGCAAAGGATCCTCATCACCACTTAAACATAACACAAAATCTTATGAACAAAAGGGAAGATGAATGCCAACAGCATGTTCCTTATACAGGCATGTTCTATTAAGCATTTGCCACCATATCTTTTTTTCTGGTAGCTTCACTAATGTTCTCTGTTTAACTGACATATATGTTAATCCTTCATTTTCAGTCATAACTTGCATTCAGTGTGCCAGTCAAAAAGGGTTCTGGTCTCTCAGTCTCATGTTCTACCCCCACTGCCTGAACCATCATGTTGGATTATTTGAAAGGGACAAAATAATGAGTTTGGATGTGTGTTCACACCATGTATTCTTCAAAAAAAGGCTGCTTCTGCATTTAGAAGAGATGAATAGACCTGAAGGATTATAATGAAATAAACCTCAATTGATAGATTAGACTAGAATAGACCAATTGTTCCTGGGTCGTCACAGAGGTAAATAAAAAACTAAGACTTTCACGCTGGGTTTTGTGTAATATTTTAGAGGACATTTTGCAGAAGACAAAAAACCATAGAAGTCAAGATGGTTGAGGACATTTAAGTAAATGTCTGCATCAAAGTCATTCTAGCTGGGCCTATACTTTGTGTTTCCACATTTACTATGTCATGGTCTTGCTTTGGATGACCAGCATTCCAAGAGAATTTAAGGTTTTTGTGCTTTTGGAGAACGTGACAGTGGACAGATGTAATTGAGGTATAGGGCCTCTGGACTGAAGGCAAGTAACTAAGCCCAGCATGCAAATGTTGTACTCTCTGCAGCAAAATTTAAAAACAGTGAGGCAGAAATTGAAAATATCAAACATTTTGTGGGGAACACATGAAAAGAGAAATCTAGATACTTAAATATGTCAATTCTTTCTATTTGCATGTAAGATTAGTGAGTGTTTATAACAGATGTGGGTCATATTGCCAGCTGTTCTTCCACAAATTCACATAATACTTGGGATTTAAAAAAAAAAAAAGTATAACGGTGAATCTTAGGACAAAAACAGGAGAGAGGGCTCACAGTACTCTGAGGAGAGCAGAACTTAAACATGTCTCAGACGGAAGTGACTGTGCTTTTCCCACATAGATCTGTCCATGCAGACCCTCAGCACCGTGCAGGGATCTGAGCTGCTCATCTGGTGCTTTAAGTACCCTCTGTGATTGCTTAATGTTGCTTCCCATGTGCTAAATATCATTATTATAAAGCACTGTGGAGATGTTTGGAGAACCAAAATAAGAGAAAATAAAAAAGACTTAATGTTTTCTATGAAAAGATTTAAATCTACCTCCTGTTTTTCCAGGATTAGCTGACACGGTGGGGTCAGCCTGCTGGTACAAGTGATTTAGAGAACACCTATTGGCAGCTTTTCTGCTAAAAAAGCAATGTCTTTAATTTGCTTTAGTGGCAATTCCCTTGTACCTAAGGAAGTCTTGAGTGCTTTGTGTGTACAGATTAAAATCTGATGGCCAGGGATAACTTAAAGTTTCATCTTTAATCTTGTACTTCTAATTTGGGGAGCACTAAATGAAATTCTGTTTTTCCACAACAGATAACTGCTTTGCCCATTGATTTCATTGACATTGATTTCAGCGAGGTTAATCCTTGTTTTCTTCAAAAAGGCTCCTCGAAAAGTGTGGATGTGCAGTTCCCTGGGACTGTGTTCATTTACTGCACGACTCTTGCACGTGTCCAGCAGATCCAGAGGGAGGTGAGGGGACCGTGAGTGAGAGACATGTTGGGATTTTCAGTCTGTGTGGAAATCCTACTGTTCTTAGGCAAAAAAGTGTCCCCAGCCCGTCTGCATTGCCGTGCAAAGAGTGGATCCCACTGCCAGAGGCTGCTTTGCAGGGAATGTACACACACGTGTGTGTATTCATGGTGTGGTCGTGTAGGTGCTCCCGCTTGGAGCAAGACTGAGCTTTTCACCATCTTTGCCAAAGAATTCCAGGAGCACCACGCAGGATAGGCTGTTTTCCAGCTTGTTGGAATCCTGCTGAAGTTAAAGATGTAATTCATAGAGCAGATTAATTTCTAAGTGCAGGGAGTGCTTTGCCTCTCTTGAAGAGAGGAGCAGTGTGAGGATGCGGCCAAGTATCAAACCCAATAGCGCAGATTTGTCCTATCAGTGTCAGCATTGCTGTGAGACATCAGCCATCAGCGGTCAGGAGAAAATTGTTCTCGTTTACCAGGCTTGGTTGAACTTCTGAGTTGAACATCAGGCCCCCTTACAAGATCAGTCATGATTTGTGGAGTGAAATAAAGGCTAAAACTTCACAGCAGGAAAGTCACCCCATCTCTGTTGCTATCACTGGTTATATCACTGCTTAGCACTCAGTCTCTGTGGCACGGAGATCTCTCTGGAAGAATGGACCTTTTATTTAATGATCAATACTTTGATTTTTAATGTTCAAAGTTGGGTGTAATAAACTCCTGTTACTGAAAGACAGTGACATGGTTTATGTTGCATATTAGAATTACAGTTTAAATTGTGGTTTTTTGATTGGTATGCCTTTCATTATACCAAAATATTGTGCATGTGTACTGCTGAAGAGTGTAATACTTCAGAATTATTTCATCAATGATAAAATATTTTATGGTCCATTTAAGAAAAAGTTTTAATAGTCTGAGCATCTTTAGTGTATTATAATAATACAGCACTTTATAGCAGACTGTAAAACTCCAGACTACAGTTTTAGGAATTGTGCAATTTTGTTTTATAGTTTAATAATTGTTCAATTGAAAATGAGTATGAGGTTACTAAAAACCAATTTAATGACTTACAAAAATACAGCTTTATGAAAATGCACTACACACCTTTACAGAAAATTGAAATTTCTATGGACAGGTTATAGTTTTTATCCTCAGAAAGAATTTTGCAAATTATTGCTACTAAAAGCAGATTTGCATTTGCAGTGTTCCTCTAAGCCACAGTTGTTTCGATGTTTCACATGGGTATCTTCTTATAAGAATACTGCAAGAATACAAAGTGCTAGAATGAACCAGAATCAGAAAATTGGATCATATCAGATAAGCCAAATCAAACTATTCATAGCCCTTGTTATTACTTTATGTGGTTCTTCATCATATTAAAGGTATTCCTAATGTCAGCCAACTCTAGTTCTCAATCAAATACCTAGTCCATCATGTATTTCCCCTTTAAAACAGATAGCTCTCTATAGTCTGCAAAAAACAGCCATAAAAAGGAGTACAGCATTATAAATTAATTTTAAGGCACAACTACTACCAATAAAAATTCTAGGTCATTGCATTGCGATGGTACATGTTTAATCATATTGTCTTTGGAAGCAGAGTTCAGAATATATTGTGCCTTTATGGGACCTGACAAAGTGCTTTGTTTAAGACATATTGTTTGCTATTAGCAAATAGTAGGTTTTAGTCATGGCTCTGTCCCATCTGTGCTTGCTGGAGTGAAAGTAGCTCTGGTTATGCCAGCAGGCTGACCCTGTTGCCAAGCAAGAGTAGGCAAAAGTGATTGTGCCACCAGGTTTCTAATGGAGCAGAATTCAAGAGTAGAAGCCTTGAAATCTTCAGTACTTTTTTTATTTTAAGTGAAATGGCTTTCAAGGAGTCCTTATTATGCACCGAAATCCCATCATGCTAGTTATTCCAGAAAGTCATAATGAGAAGCTACTCTTGGCCTTAAAAACCCAATGAATTGCTGTTAACTTCAGTGCAGCTATCACCCGATAGCCTTTATTTATTCTGAAAACCACATAGTGTATTTGAGTGCTTTAAAAACAATAAATACTGTACTATTATAAACTGTGTTAATGCACAAGGTTATCCTCAAAAAAATATATCTACAGAGGTACATGAGGAAATGCAAACTAAAAGACTGATGCTATCTCAGATAATGAATACAGTTGTCATTAGAGAGATGTTTCTTTCTAAGGTATGAAAATAGCTCAGCAGTTGCCAGAATAGATCAAAATTTAACAAATAAAATCTTTATCAGTTCTGCCACTTCTGCAAAGAATTGTTGTTTCCTAGGCAAGCAGAAGGATTTCACAAGATTTCTATAATTGAAATGTACTTTTAAACACTTTTATTGAAGTGGTATTGACGGTTTTGTTTTGTAGTGTGACGGTTTAGGACAACTGACAGCGTGGAGCTGAATAGTTCTGGGTAGTGAAGCATTTTAGTCACAGATGCATAGAAGTTTATGAATTACCTGCCTTCTCCATCTTGGAGGGGGTGGTGCAGAGGGGATGAGAATTGAGGGCAGCAGGGTTGCAATTTGTCGTACAACCTCCTGGCTCTCTGGAGAAAAATGTTCACTAACAGAGAGGGACCCTGATGAGTTGTGCACAGTCCTGGTGCAGGGTCGAGGGGTTTGCCTTGTCTCTGGTTAATGTTCCCTGAAATTCCCAGGGGTGGGAGAAGTGCTCTTAGATTCTGGAGCAGGGGTGCAGCTGGCTGCCCCAGAGTCCTTTCCCAAAAGAGTTGTTCCCTGATATTTCTGTGAGTCCTTGGCTATGCAAGTGGGTAGAGAAGATCTCACAGATGGGCACTGCATTCACATTGTGCTATAATTTTCTCATTTACTGTCACCCATGATGATTCTTGAAGTCTGGTTGTTGCAGACACTGCTGGACACTTTCTAGCTTGCAGATGAGCAGATGAGTTAACTATTTCCTAGAGCACAGTAAACCTGTGCTCTTTTCTGGGACAAGGGGTTGATCATATTTTGTCTAATCCTACAGAAAAGTGTTTATTATAAAGTTCATGGTCTTATGCTTGCTGCTCTGTCTGGTTTATTTTCAGGCCAGAAGAATTTTAAATAAGATAGAATTGGGTACTGGGCAGAAGCCACTGCCCTGTTGTAGGTCCTATGCAGTTACCAGGCCAGGAGTTCTCCACAAGGCTCAGGAGCCCTGTGCACATGTTTAATTGTCTGTTTCTTAGCAGCTTTAAGTGTTAAGATTGCTTTGTTGCTGGTTTTTGCTGAATCATTATGAATATTAGAGTTAAAGGATTTGAGGAAGTTGTACGAATTCAAATACTCCAATCCTCAGAAAAGCAGGAAGGATAACCTGATGCTACCCACTGGATGAAAATGGGCTGGAATACATTTATCATACTCTCTCCTTTCATGTATCTTGCAGAGCATGCCAGTTGTGGAAGTGGATGTGGCAGTTTTGTTCATCCTTTTACATTCACTCTCATGACAACACTGCTTTCCCTGGCACAGAGCTGTGACCTTTCCTCTGGAGCTCTGAACGTCTCCTCAGTACCAGGAAGCAAATCACTCTGCTTTTAGGGAGATTTGCTTAAACTCATACACAGATAGCAGTTCTAAACACAAAGATCTTTTTAACACCTTGCTGTACTCTTGGAAACCCTCCCTGTTGGAAATAATAGTAGTTCAACAAATACGCTGCTTTATCATGGAGGGAAGATCCTCCATGGGAAGTGATAACAAAGACTAGTTCTACCTGTTTATGTGGGATGGGTTGATGGACATTAGTCTCAATTTCTGGTATATCTACACCATCTCTGAAACCTTACTTCCAGTTAGCCATTAGTCTTTATTAGATCCTTTTCCTATTTGTTTTTGTTTGGTTTGTTTCTTTGGTTTTGTTATTTGTCCTTTTTGTGTGGTTTTTGTTTGTTTGTTTCTTTTATTTTCTTTTCTTTTGGTTTGGGTTGTTTTGTCCTTTCTTCTTGCAGATCCATTCTGTAATGTTGGAACATTCAACTGCCTCATAGACTTAATCTGCTGTGCTTATTTAAATTATTTTTCTGTATTCCCTCTCATGATTTAACGGCTAAATGGAGATTAAGGGGAAAAAGCCCAAAACCAGCCCTGCACCAGACTGAGCTGGAGTGATGTTGAGCCTTACAATCCTGGAGTCGTTTCCATGCCATCACTGGCTGGCTTGCCTTAGAAGGCACAGTGGGAAAGGGCAAAGAGGGGTTGTGGCCATCCTGGGGTGCAGTTGAGATTGGAGTCTGCATTTTTATTTGAGTAAAATGTCTGAATCAACCTTGCTTCCTTATCCTTGATTAAGAAGGATGCATTGCCTTCCTCAGCCAGCAGCAAACCCAAGTACCTGAAGTATGTTTATGCATATAAAGTAATTTGATTTTAAAGAGGCAATCACACGACCTAATCAAATTCTTCTTTTGTTTATACACTGGTAAAAAGGGAATAACTCCACAGTTGTGTATATTGCAATTATCTTTAAGTGTACGTTGTAATTATCCATTACCCCTTACATACATGCACATCATTCTTTGATATTTCTGTGTAGCCCAGAAACTAACATTATTAAAAAATAAACTACCCAGACTCTCAGTTGCTATGTGGCAGATATGATCAAAATAATCTCAGGAATAATAAAGAAGACTTTTTAGGAATAGTTTATTCTTTGTGACCACCAGCAAATGAAATGTTGAAAAGCCCAGTGGAAATTAGAATGCAATAATAAGTAATCATTCTAACCAATACATTGCTGACGAGGCAGCATAGCTGCACAAATAGTACAGTGTTGAAGAGCTAAAACCTGGAACCTTTTCCATAGCATTCATTAATTCTTCAAGTAATCAAACCAAATTTATAGGACAGAAAATGAAACACAATCTTTTAACCAAATTGGCTAATCTATACTCTTAATAAAAAAAAAATAATGATAACAAAAGAGCTGAACACAAATTTTTGTTCTGCTTTTACCCTGTCTGCTCATTTTACTTATAGTCTTCACTGTACATTAGGAATCAAATACTGGGAATAAATCACACCCTTTATCTCCTACTTACTCTTTATCCCTATGACTATCCCTATCCTAATCAGCTATTTTACCTGAATAATAGATCTCTACACTGCCCTCAAATCATCTACTCCACAGCATTTTTCAATTTGCTGTTGAGTTCCAGAACATGAGACACCGTCACCCATTTCAGTTCCTTGCTGTCAAAATCAATAGGAGTTCAAAATGTTGATTTTAGTCTGCGCTTTGGAGGAGAGACTAACTATTGCACACCAAATCCTATTTCCAATCAGTGGACTTAGCCTAATAATCCCACCTCAGGTTGAGCCCTCCTGCGTGTGTAGCTCTCTTTAGGAGTCACAAGTAAACAGAGTGATGTGTATAACAGAATATTTTTCATAGGTTCACTCAGCATGTTTCCTAAAGAATTATAGGATTATCCTCCCTCATGTCTTTCTTAAAACAGAATTAGGTATTCAGGCAGTAATTTACTAAATACTGCATTACATGGTGCTGTAGTTTTCCAGACTGATAGTTTCAGAAGCCTCAAGTACTCTGATTCAAGGCAAGTTATGCATTAGCACATGACCCTAAACATTTGGATGTTCTGAATTCATGCTCAGATTTGAAATGTGTGCATTTGAATTTGTTATGTGTGTGGCAGGTAAGACATGCGCCAGGTAGGCTCTAAATAGCTGCCTGCAGCCCTAAGTACCTAATTTGTGCAGAGGGTTGGATAAATGGGCATATAAATTCGGTGTGTGCACACGAAAGCAAAGCAGTTACAACAATCTATGAAAACCCGTTCCTAAATTTGTGCCTTCTTAAATGTAAAAAAAAGGTGGTGTGATCAGAACTTTTCTGATGAGCAGTGTTCAGTGTGTTTTTTTAGAATGGCTTCTGTAGGAAAAGTAGTGTATTAACTGTTGCATGTATCTTGACTGCCATATAATGATTTCTGTGTTGATGAGCTGTTCTGCAAACTGCAGTCACATAGGCACTGCAGTTTTCTGGTTCTCAGGGCAAATTTAGGAATCTCTTCTTGTAGGGATCTAGATGCTTGTATACAATTTCAGAACACCAATGCAAATTGAGTAGAAAATAATTATCCCTTTTTTCATGATGGTTTTGGACTTTGAGAAATTCTTGCAACTGTGTGTAGAATCCTGCTCTCATCAAGAGTTTGCCCAACCTGTTACTTTTGATTAAGATTCCCTGATTATTTCTAAGGACTCAGTCACAGTTATTTGCAGAGAAGAAATTCAGATTGTCATAGGCACAACTAAACAAGTTTAGATAAAAAACACACTCTGTCTATACCCAGAGAACAGCTTAATGAGGATACTTAGGAATAATTAATTAGGCAAAGGCTTTTCACCTTCAGGCTGGTGGCTCATGTTATATTTAGTATCAGTACAGCTCTTTGGTTTGTGCCCTTCGTGAGAGACAGAGCTCTGCTCTCTGAGAGCTGCCCTGGGTCCATGTCACAGGGACAGCCCTTAAAATGCAACTTGTGCTGGCTTCTGTCCCTGTGACAGGGGACTGCACTCTGGTGCCCATGGACATTTAAAGAGAGCGACTGGCAGAGCTTCAGCTCCACATAATCTCCATGCCAGCGAGACACATCTGCTCATATGTGCTCTGCAAGTCTTCATTCATCATCTGCTGCCCTTTGTTGTGTGCAGAGCCTGCTGGAGTGCAGTTCCATTCATCTAAGCGCAGCATCTCAGCCACTCTCGTGCTGTTCTCAAACACCAGAGAGGCTCAGCCAGTGCTGGCCACTGAACAAGGCATCTCTTAAGCCCATTAAATTCACTTCTGACCGGGAGAGCTCAGTTGGGCAGTGTCAGTGCTGCTGTCCATATACAATAGCAGATGCTGATGTACAGCAGACGCAGCCTGCATTACACCCATCCCTCATCTCCAGCAATGCTGGCATCCTTGGGACTCCCACCCTCTGCTCTGGAGGTGGCAGTAGCACAAGAAGCCATATTGCTGCCACAGTCCTCACACGCAGAGTTTTATGTTTTTTAATGCTTCCTTTCTGGATGCTTGGTGACACCGTATTGGCACTGAAACTTGCTAGGAAGACAGAGCTGATGCTCGGAGGATTAGCTGCATCTGAGTAGGTAGAGCACAAAAATCCACCCCTCACTTGGATTGTTCTCTACTTGCTTCAGCTCAGTCCAGAACTATTAATAAAGCCATTATGCACTCACGGAAATATTTGCTTCCAACTGTCATCAGTCATGTTTCTCTTCAGATAGCACTCCTAAAATGTTTTTTTAGGTGAATCCTTCTAATCTCTCTCTTGAGTTCTGCTAAAGGATGTTAAAATGTGGTAGCACAGGGCACCTGAAATATTTTTCTTGCAAGGTTTGCAGTAGATTTAGAAAAATCTGAGGATAGAGTAGGGCTGTCCCTTTTTAACACAGCAGCTTTTCTCACAGAAAGGGAAGGGCATGGGGAAACATCCTGTGTGCTTTGCGACATTATAAACCTATACCCCATTAATTCCTCCGTCTCTTTGATGAAGTGCACTGCCTGAGGTGCAAATTAGTCCCACTTTTGTGCATTGAACCTGTCCTCTTAAGAGAAGAAGTGCTTCAGAACCACCTCCTCATTTCAAAAGTACTACAGAATAGTTCTCAGTATTGACTCAAGCTAGATTAAACCACCTACCTTGGAATTTAAGTCTGTATGTCCCATTAATAATCCCCTGAACTATCCAGTCTACCACAATATAATTCTTCAAAAAGTAGGCAAATTAGTCACAATTAAGCTTCTTCCAGTTTAGTATGGAAAAGTTTCAAAATATACTCAAAGTGATGTTGTTGTTCTGCATTACCGACATTATTAGCATTCATCTGTTTTTATTTTCCATCTTATTAAATGTAAACATAAATTCAAGCCTTCTGTCCTTCTGTGAAGAACTTGTGGGATGAAACAAAGAAGGATTATATCCTGTGAGTACAGTTTTGCATAATCTGATAATTATTTGCATAATCTGGTCATTATAGGCACAGTTTTGGTTTAGTAGGGCTCCAGTTGTTAAACACCTAACATTCGCAGTACTTTTTTTGTGTCTAAGAAATTGTTACAGTGACAGAAAAAAATCCTCCATATTTCTACTTCTCAAATTCGAGGCCATATATGCAGATGATAGTAGGAAGTTGCTTTTGATTTTTAGTTGGTACTGCCTGACAAGTGGGGGAATTCCTGTTGGTGTGCTGGGATCAAGGCAGTAAAGAATGAGGCACCTAATAATGTCATGATTCTGCAGAGATCTCTTGCAAGAGTTTCTCTGCTTTTTTGAATAACTTCATTAATTATATTGTGGCTGTTTGTGAGAGCACTGTTCATGTGTAAATCCGGGGTATGAGGAAGGCCACTCTAATACCATCCATTACAGTATGGTCCACTATAGGATAGCCCATTAAGGAGAATTACTGTCAGGGTTTCACTGATAGTATTTCTGAGAAGGGGTCATTTTTCTCTGCTTCACTCACTTCAGCAAGGGGAGAATGAATGTTGGATGCTACATCAAAGTCTATTCCAAGTATTGAGTTTTAAGATCCATTTTGCAAGAGCCTTTTAATAATGCTTAGGAAGCTGACAGGACAAACCAAGGTCTAGCTTAGCTAATGGAGATCTGTGGACAAGACCAATTGGATATTTATTTATTTTCAGTCATGACTTAAATCTGTTGAAAAATGTGCCTGTCCTAGAAAATAAAATGCCAGTAATCCAAATTGTATGATACTAATTCACTTCTGGAAATTAAAATGCTATCAGAGTTTATTAAACAGGAATGTTAGCAGTGAATTTGAATACCTTCCTACAGAATTTTAAAGGCTTGTATTCTAATGAAAATAAAAGTAGATTACAATAGACATTGCTAGCAGCTATGCTTAAAGTTGAAGTTGTCTTACATTTCATATTAAAAAAATCCAAAACATTAATTATTTGGGCGAAGACTTCCATGTTATGTGTGGGATTCTAGCTGAATTCCTGAGGAATAGCTGCCTATCAAAGCCAGAATACACCATAACCTGGGGTTTTTTTCTAAATACTCACCTTGGTAGATTTGATTCCACTATTTAAAAAAAAGTTTTCTGTATTTTTATGCTGAATGGTGTTGTCAGTGCTAGAAAGGAGCTGAGACAAGTACTGCAGCAAGCTCAGTACAATTGCAGCCCTGCCAGTTCTGAGGATACGTCTGTGCACCTGCAAAATTCAGCTACAGGATTAGAGAAGGGAGAGAATGCTTTAATTTTTTATTTCAGTGGCACTTCTGGAGAGCAGATTGTGCCAAAAATGTAAAATTCTCTAATTATTCCAAATCACAGCTGTTCAGGAGTGGATTACTTTAAAAGAAAAGAACTAGCCTCTGAATCATGCCATGATTTAGAGGGACTTGGGTACACCACCACACAACTGTGGGAATTAATAGGTTGGGATTGAAATGTGCAAACTGAACCGAGGCAGGGAGGGCATGGCTGTGGGGTAAGCGCTCAGCCCAAGTGATTTCTTTTACCCTTTGCTGTTACTTTATTGTAACCCTCGCTTTTGCCTCTCTGTAATTGCAGCCAAAGTCACTTTTTACCTGAAGCATTTTCAGAACCCTTTTAAGGCTTTCTGTACTATTTTCCTCCATGTAACCGTGCCAGTATTCACAATACACATGTGCATACACGTACTGTTAATAGAAAGTCCTGAACATTTTTTAGTCACTTAACAAAAAGCAGATGTTCGTGGTCGTTCCCTTCCCGTTTAAAATTTATGAGTGAGCTCAGTGCTCACAAAACCAGCAGTAATACCAGTTGCTTAAGGTTGGCATGGCACGAAGGGAAGCTTCCAGTCGTGCTGAGCGCTCAGGGCCCCGTGCAGGCTGCTGTTCAAGCAGGCTTGCCTGATCTTCCCTTGCAGCTGCAGCAGCACGGAGCAGCACCCCTGGTCCTGCTGCCGGAGTGTGGAGGCAGCGCCTGACCTTGTTTATTTAATCCCTTCCACCTTCCCACAGCTCCGGGCTGGGAGCCTTCTGCAGCCGAGTGATGCTGAGCATCCATGCTGAATATCCATGCTGAATATCCGTCCTGAGCATCCATGCTGAGCATCCGTGTTGAGCACCCGTGCTGAGCATCCGTGCTGAATATCCATGCTGAATATCCGTGCTGAGCATCTGTGCTGAATATCCGTGCTGAATATCCGTGCTGAGCTGCCTCCTGCCCCTCTGCTGTGGGCTGTGCAGGCTCCCTGAGCAGAGATCCTGGCTGCTGTGTGTCTGCAGTGAAGGAGAGGCAGGTCTGCTGTCCTGGAGCACCTGGCAGCAGCCCTTGCCCAGGCACACTGGAGGTGGTGCTGCCCTGGAGAAGCCCTGCAGCCACAGCGGTGTGGTGCCTCTTTTCAAGGCTCATTAGCGCAGGGCAGGCCTGGGCTGCTCCGGCTGAGCTGCTGGGAGTCCCGCAGTAGCCGTGGCTGACAGCTGCTCAGGAGTGTTGCCACCACGCTCCAGTGCACCACAGCCCAGCCCCGTCCAGGAGGCAGGAGCTTCACCTGCTGCCAAGCTGGACAACTTTCTTTGTGTGCTCCAACACGTGAGGCCACTCGCTCCAGCCTGGAGAATTGTTGTGGGATCTGTAGAGCTTACCTTCCTTCAAAATTAAAAGCTGTATATGTCTTTTAACTGGGGCTGCAATGGCTTTGTGTTCCTGCAGCTTTTCTTCAGGTGCTACCTGTACCTGCTGTCCACGGCGCTGGTTGATCCCTGTGGTGAATCTCTAAGGAAATGCATTTTAATAGTAAAACCCGAAACAACTCAGCTTCGGGTTATATGGATGTTTAGTTTTATAACTAGAGGAAAAAGTCCAACAACCTAGGCAGCCCAAGATGTTGAGATATTAACCTAATAAAACCTATTCCGTCTACGCTTTTTAGTATTCTGTTTCCTCCTCTGCCCTTCTTAATGCAAAAATATTTGCTTGCGGCAAATCCATAAAAAGACCATATTAGGAGAATTGCATAATATCCCCTAAAAATAGGAAGCAAGAATCTGGGACTATAGAAATTCATTTTACTCAGCTAAATGAATGACTGAACACGAAAACAAAATTGTTAGCAAGTTACTGTACTGCCATGAAAGGTAAGTCAGCTCAGTTGTCTTGGCTGGGTGTCATATTTTGTGCTGTGCTCACTGGGAGACTAATTGCTTGAAATAAATATTTGAAGATCTCTGTGTCTGGTCCTTGTAAGCTGTTTGATCAGTTTGGTGTTTCTGATAGGATCTGTTTTTTATAAAACCTTTAAGATTGCTGTTAGGCAATTTTTGTGCCATGTTATCCCAGCCATATAAGTGCAGTGAGAGATGGAGCTTAATGAGGTCTCATGTTTATTAACATAAGGATCTGGGAATGGTCTAGCAATAATTAATATCATATAGGTCATCTTTCGTTCCTTCCACACTCTTTTCTGCTCCTTTTGGGAGGATTACTCCCGGTTCTTGTCCCTTCAATCAAATTTTCTTACAATTTGAAAATCGAAGAAGTTGAAGGGAGGTTTTCCTCTATCCATATCAGACTTTATCAACTCCTCAGCCCATTTCTTTGATTTCTGAAGTGGTGTCTGCTGCTTTGTGTGTTTCCATCTGCATTTGTCAGGAATCTAAGAGTCTCTGTGGTTTGGGAAGAAGATGCTGTTCCCAGCCCACCTGGCCCTGTCCAGAAGGACTGGGCAGTGCTCCCTCGTTGGTGACTGCAGAGCTGGAGAGTTGGCTTTCGTAGAACAGGGACCTATGTTTGTTCCAGCTCCCCTTCCCAGAGGATTCCTCTAGACTGCTCTGGGGTGAAGACTTCTTTTCAACCACTTTCCTTCTGGAGGAAGCCACAAAAATAATCTCAGGGGGCCCACTATCCCTTTTTCCTGACCAGAAAACAAACTTCCCTGCTTTAAGGTTACTCTCTGTTTCTTGTTTCTCTTGTTTAAGTCCTCAAATCCAGCAAGAATTTATTAATGTTGAGGGATAAGGCAAATGCTGTAAAAAACCCCTCAGTGTGTGTTTTCCCAGTGCATATTTGGGCACAAGGGGATGCTTGGTTTGCTTTATTTAATGTCTCCCAGACGAAAAACTTGTGATTTGCTTCTTTCTGTGCTGGGTGTTATCTGTGTAGCTCTGGAGCATAGCAATGTCTTCATGATGCTTGTTTCTAGAAGATACTTTCTTCTCTCTACAAAGTGCCATGACAGAGCTGTGGTGCTTTTATGCAGAATGACGAGCCCTGAGCTTGTATCTTGAGGGTAGATTCAGCAGAGAGGAAAAAAAACCAAAAAGGAAGCAGAAGAAAGATCTGCTTTGTTACAGGACTGTGCAGAGCTGAGTGTTTTTATAGCTTAAACAGCTCTGCACCCTGGCTGTATGGTATGGGTTTCAGAATTACCCTGTGCTGAATTGGATCCTTATTTTAGTGGCCTGTGTCTCTGACCCACACTTCTCTTATCTTCCCTGCTGAAAGTAATTATACTCCAGTGTGGCATAGTACTCCTGTGCTAATAAGAAAATACTATTGACATTTGTGACTGATGCACCATCCACTTAGTGAGCACAGAAGAGTTAAACTGATTGCATTTTTACAGTCTGTGTATTTCTCTGCTTATTGTTTGTGTCCTGCTGTTGGGAAAACAGGTTAGTTGCATAGTAAATCTCTCTAATCAACACAGGAGATGAACAAAAAGAACAAACACCCTCATTTGTTGTAGCTGCTTTAGCAGCATGGTCATGTGAAGGATGTATTCTGGGAGATGTGTCCCTCTTCTTCAGAAAGGCTTGTTAATATGGGCATAGCTAACCAGGATCTCAGGAGAGGATGAGGGCTCACTCATTAAAATCAGCTCTAGAAACAGCCTACGTAGCAGAAATCTACTTTAATGGTGCTTCTGCTGCCTTTCCCTGTCCAGCAGTGTATTCCATAGAGCACAAAAACCCCAAAGTGGGCAGCTGAAGGAAGGGGCTGGGATCTGAATCCAGGTGCTGACTCTGTGTTTGCACTCAGATCCAATGCACTCAGTTCCCTTTACATCCTTCTCCTTCCCTTCCCTCCCTCCAAATTACAGCTCCATTTGGAGACAACCCCAGTCCAAACTTCTTCTTGCTGTGAATAACAGAAATCCATGCTGTAGTGAACATATAAAAATGCTGCTGGGTGCCAAGCCATAAATGTGTGTACTGACTGCTGGTGAGGTGCTGCTGCAGTGTTTAATGCATTTATTAATCATGCAGCGCTCTGGTTTGCAGAAACTGGATGCATAATTGCAATATGCATTTCTGAGCACAAATTCAGGGCTCTAGTGTCTGCAGAGGATGGATCTAGAGGGATTTGGGGGATCGAAGGCTGGGAGTTACTTTAGGAGGATCTTACAATAATTATTAGGTGCAGGGCAAGAGAAGACTAATTAGGGACATGTGATTTAACTCATCTAGGATGCATTGGGATCAGAAGGAAACATGGAGGTCCACACAGTGTTCTGAAGGAGAAACATCTCTATAAGCAATATTTCTTTGTCTTTTCAGAAAACCACTGGCTTTTCTGCTGGTCCTGATTTAACTTTCTTTCTAGGAAAGAAATAATTAAAATTTTGCTTCTCATAATGAGAATTTTTTTTTCTTGGCATACAGTTGTTTTCCCTACCAGCCCTTGACCAAGTGTAATATTTTAGTTCTAATAGTAAAAGCAAAGGGTTTCGAGACCAAAACAAGGCTCGTATGTGACTAATAGGCGCGATACTGAAGCTCATCAGGAGGTGCTTAGATACAATTATCTCTAAATATCATCTGTTGCTTGTGCTGCTGCAATGAGAAGATTCTCTGGGAAAGCAGGTGTTGAGTTTTAGAAAATATAAAAGCTTAAATGAGTTCAAGCCTGTTTGCTTTATGGATGCAGCTTTGTCAGAGTAGCTCACATTAATGAATTACAGTTCCCTGCAAAGCTGGAGTGAGTGTCAACCCATCTTATGTAACTTTGTTTTGCAGTCTGAAATATGTCACAGCTCAGTGTGTAAGTCATTAGCAAATGCTGTTTTTCCTCAGTAGAAAAGAACTCGTATGTCCTTCTTAGCCACTTAAAGTAAGCTGATTTTCTTCCACTGTTTTGAAAAATTATTATTTTTATCAGCCCAGCCCTGCTTGTTTTTTTTATTTAATGATGGAATCCCCACAGATCTTTTTGTCACCAGATAACAGCTTTATATTAAAAATTTAAAGTAATACAATTTTGAATACAGACAACTTAGCCACGTGTGTGTGCTCTTTTACTCCTGTGGAGTTGGATATTTCTAAAACATTTGAAAGCACCTTCTTGCCTGCTTGGTAGGCAGGTGGGATACCTGAGATGGGACTGGCAGTGGATCTTTGGTATCTTGCATAATGAACAGCTCTCAATTCCCAAATTAACTGACGATGCAGTTATTCCAGAATTGTCTGCAGCTATATGTGATGGACACTCATTTCTCTTTGTTTACATTTTTAGGATAATGGAAGATGTTAGAAAGTAAATATCCAACAGCAGAGGATATCCTCTTTAATTCAAATGCATGTCTGCCAGTCTGGGTGTATTTCCACCAGGGCTATCAGAATAACCTCCAAATCCTGATTCTTTAAATATCTGATAAGGTTTTCACCCACTGCAGCACAAAGGAAGAGTTCTGCTGCGTGTAGAGCTGTTTCTGCCCAAGAGCAGGACAGGAAGAATTTTCCCCTTCAGTTGTAAATAAAGGACATACACTTTCTATAGCACTCTCTTCAACGTGTAGGTTTGGGTTTTTTATCCCATTACTTGTGATTTAGTGGTGCACTGTTGTATTCCAGTAGTGCAGCCTATGCCAGTATTTCCATTATAACCCATTCTCACAGGTTTATAACTCAGCACTAAAAATGTACTCTTCCAATTTGAAACTTGGCATATAATGTCTCATCTCATCCTCAAAATGACAGTTTTTTCTTTCCTTTTGCCATCCTCCCGATAAGAGGTTGCATTTTTGTTGTATTTTTAAATAGAAGATACTGTCCTTTCTGTTTTGATAAGGGAAAAGCCTGCCTGATTATTAAAATTGCTTTTCAATGCTAAGAGAGGAGGACATTATAATAGAGGATGCATGTGAATAAGTGTTGTTGGTGTTACAGTATCTACAATAAATATATGGGTGCAGAGAAGTATCACCTTCCAAATGAAAACCAGGGAATGTTAATCAAAATGATTGAAAAGGCTTTTTTTTATGGTGGTTTTTTTCCTAGCTGTTGATTTTACCCTTAAAATAATGTTCTCGAAGGTAAATATGTTTTAGCTGCTGCGCTCTATTGTTTTTCAGGCTGAATGAAGTAAAGGAAGACTTTACTGCATATAGGCAAAATAATGATATTTTTCTCTTTTCTTATTTGATAAACAGAGTACAAAAGGACTATAAATTCTAACTGGTGTTGAGACCAACTACCAGGTGTAGACTTGTAGTTAGCACAGTGCTAACAGTGCACAGCACAGATCCACAGCAGGTGTAAGCAGCAAAATACAACATTTCCAATAAACAGACAATTGTGGGAATGGGAAATTTATCAATGAATGGCAAGCTAAGAAATATGAGGCTTTATGATCCTTAGAGTTTACTCTGTCAGGATCTGAACCTCTGATCCCAAGGCTTTATCTGAAGCCTGACATTCCAGTTCAAGGTAGTATTGGTGTGACGGACATAAGAAAATCAGGATTTAAATCTAGTTTCTGTTACTTTACCTGTCTCCTTGGAGCCAGCCATTTAGGAATGAAAACTACCCAGCTGCCTTTAAAAGAAGTTTCCTAACCACTTAGGTAGTGGTGAATGCAACCACCACTACAAACATGGCTGAAAGGCTTCACTGTGGTGCTTCTTTTTGCTGCAGATTAACTTCCAGGCATTTCTTTTTCCATTTAGACAGCTGAATTTGTGCTTACCATAACCACTTTAATGGTACTAATTAGTAGAAAGGGTATGTAAGAAGGAAATTTTATGGAGGGTCTTTATTAATAAACTGAGTTATTATTTTGTCATATATATGAAAACTATCAACATACATACAGTATGTATTCTTATTATAGCTCAGCCGTTTTTCTCTTAAATCCAAGCTGTTTCACTTTTTCAGTTGTCTGTAATATGTTCATGTATCATCCAAAGCAGAGATGTGTTTTCTAATAAGAAGTTCAGTTCCTTCATTTGAATTCTAAAATCAGTAATTAGGTCAAAGACTATTTTGTATCCGTTGGCAGAACCAGTGGCTCTCAGATATGAAATGAAATGAAATAGCTGTATGTGGAGCTGAATCTTTTGAGGGCATAACATCAGACTGCTCAGCACTTTCTCACATCAGCTTTAGTTCAGGCCATCACTGCCTAAACCAGTGAGATTCTGCAGTGTAAAATGAAAGCAGTGCTGTGAGATCCAGATCTTCATTTTTTGCAGGAAAGAAGTTGCAAGTCCAAAAAAACTTCCAGGTGGAAGTATCAGATGTGCCCAGTGCAGTCAGTAGTTTTGTAGACCCAAGTCTTTTGTTACAAGAATTTATTTACTTTCACACAGTTCCCTTCTATGAAAGGGTGCTGAGTTTGTTTCTGGAATATACAAAGAAAGAACTGATCTTGAGAATCACTGAAGTGCTCAAGTCAGCCTAGCCCTGTTTATTGCAAACACCTTCCACACCGTGGGGTTTAGTATTGCTCTTGTAGAAAAGCAGAAAATGCCCAGGCCAGACATGTTCACTTGAGGAATGGAAATATTAAACACCTTCTGCTGCTGGACAGAGTGCAGGCTGCTGCTTCCATTTTGTGTGATGTCACCTGAAATGCTTCTTGCTTGAGTCAAGGCTCTTTTTGCAGCTTCGTAGAAAAGACTCTCTGGCAGCCATGAAATATATTAAGATAATATTTGTATTTTTACCGTAATAGTTGGGAAAATTGCAAGAATCATTAAGGATAAAATACTCCTGTGTTGTATATTTTCCTAAACCAGAGGCATATCATATATTATTTGTTAATGTGCAGTGGTATTATGGTAATTATTAACTGTCATATTTCATTTCTTCTCATGAGCATCCAGCACCATTTTTAAGGGGCCACAGAAGATAACATGTTCTCTGCGGCTGATGGCACTCATCATTGTAATTACTAAGTACCCTTCGTTGGCTGTTAGAAATTTTGCTGTAAATTCAAATGAGAATGTGAATGTTATTGGAAAACATGCAGTTACATTTGGAGTTTATTTGCTAATCATGTGCAAATCACTGTCAAAATTACAGGATTATGACAACTGATGCAAATTTCTCTAAGTGCTTTGTGCTGCTGTGTATATAAATTGTACAGGGAATAAATTTTCTATTTGTTCATAGGCACAGAAGAAGCGAAAATCCAATGAATCTATAGATACAGAGCTCTGTCTTAATGAGGTAAGTGTGGATATTGGGTATTTTACAGCACAGGTGCCTCCCCGTAAGAAAAGATGTTCCAAGTCTGTCAAGATCATCATGGGCTACCTCACACTTGTCTTGTCAGTTTTGTTATCTTTGGATATCATAATATATTAAAGAATGATCTCAGAAGTTCAGAGCTGGTCTCAAAGTGTCCTCTGCTGATTTTCTATTTCAGTAGCTGTGTAGTACATGTTTAGGCAGATCTCATCGTTTGGCAGATCCATTGCACCCAGCAAGGATGCTTATTTAATAATCTGAACCCCTGGGTTAAATTTTATTTTTTGTTATCCAGAAATAACTTGTCAAACAAAGGTGTTCTGGTGACTGTCCAGAAGGTGCAGTTTCTCTGGGGGTCCTCCTTTTGCTGTCATAAAATAAACTGGCATCATAAACACACATCCCTAAAAAGAAACCCACAATTTTTATGCATGAAAGTAAGACTTTCTTAATACGTTCTTCTCTTTTTTGAAGTGTGTGGTACTGGTGTTAACTGATTTAAAAATATTTTCATTTTGACACCTGTTTTAATGCCTTTTTAATCTTTTCATCTTTCAGTTTATGAGATTGATGTATAGGTATCAGTGGAGGGTGGGACATGAACAAACAAAAGATGAATTTCATGATGTAAAAACGTACACGTTTTGCCATGTGTGATGGTGACCAAGGAAGGTGTTGTGTCTTGCAGAATGCTCTCGGGAAGGACAACACAGCAGGAGTCTCCACCAGTCACATATCTGCGGAGAATTCCCTGGCTCTTCCTGCCAGCTTCTACCTAAGCACACAGCTCACCCTGATGACTCTTGCACTCTCACTCTCTTTGTCCCTAAGCTCATCAGCCGTCTTGTAGCCGCATTACCCAAGGACGTGTTAAAAAAAAAAAAAATCCAAAAAAAAAAATCTGTTTGCTGTCCTCTGTTGTTTATCTGGAATTCCAGGTCTGGGAGCTAAGCTGAGGCCCTCCTGCTAGAACAGTCTCAGTCAGCTGAAATTTCATTTTTTTTTCTCTCTAAAAAAAAAGCTTCTTGTGATATTTAGAGGCTTTGTGAAATACTTGGTGCAGTGCTACATTCCAAACCCAAAAGCCTTTTGGGCATGCAGTGTTTTAAAGAGACAGTGTGTAAATTTGCCTGTAAAGCGACCTGGTTGGATTATTTTAATAATTATTATTTTAATTCTGGCTTTTACCTGAGAAAGAAGATGATGGTTTTCTTAAGATCTTGTTTATCTCATTGAATGGTTTTGGTTTTCAAATTGATTGAACTTCAGACTATCAAGGATGCCAGGCTTTTGTCTAATGGTGATGTTCTCCCAGAGAGTGGACTTTATGAAACTTCTTCATTTGATAAATCGCTACTGATGTTAAACTCTTTCAGTGTGTTAGAATTTTCCTCTTTAAATGTTTACGTACTGTAAGTGATTCTGCGTTCCCTGCTGAGAAGCCATTATAATTCACATACAGGTATTATGTATGTCTTTCAGTTAAATTCTCATAAAAATAGAAAGTGTGGCGTAGAACCTTCTAACAGTACATTTATCTTTTAATTATAATCATCTAGCCTTAACAAGAGTGAAGATTCTTTAAATTAGCAAGAAGCAGCCATTGTGAAAGCTTGATAAAGACACATTTCTTTAAATATGAGGAACAGATTTTGCTACAGGATTTCAGCTGTACAGTCTATGGTCTTCTATGATTCCATTGTGATAATATAGTCCAGTTATTATACTCTTTGGTTAATAAAAAAATTATGTACAATTTATTTGCTCCACTAAAGCATCATCATCTGTTTATACATACCTGATAGTGTCAGATCAAAAAGCTACAGGAACTTCATGCCTTACTTCTCTTATCAAAACATTGTAGAGGGACAGAGGTAGTAGGATATAGTTTAAAGTGTGTTTTATTTCTTAGAGCTGCTAAAATCCACACAGAAGGGTGGTTGATCCAGTTACAAGGCAGCATCATGCCCATGTACCCATGTGACAGGCTTTTCTCACCCTGATAGTTCCTTCCACACACCTTGGCATTGCTGACATGATGAACTGTTTGCAAGACCAGCTCCATAAATTAATTTAATGGTTTGGATGGCAGTATTACCAGTATACATGATTTAATCGCTTGGTTCTCGCTCAGTGACATTGGCAGCCTGTGCTGGCTCATGATGATTTCCTGCAGTATCTAAAAGGAATTCTTTAAAGCTTTAAATGTCATCAGATAGGCAGCATTTCTCCTAAGGGCTGTCTTTATACCTTACTGTGATGGCTTGTTGACTGTTACAAGCAGTTCTGTCTAAGTGATCAACAGTAATCAGCTTTTGTTCCTATCGGAAGTAGAAGAAAACTTCTGCAAGCAAGGAGTTCATCATGTTGGATGTACGGATTTGCTTTGAGACTTACACAGTTATGCCCTGTCCTGCTCTGAAATGTCCAGATCAGTTATTTGCAATACAACTATAAAGTACAAATTACTGTTTTACAAACTGCACTGAGGTTTGAGAGTGTGCAAAAATACATGTCTTGCTAAGAGATTATTAAACCTATTGACAAGTTCATCTCTTGAGATTTTCTTGGCTAATAATAAACACTTTCATAAGTTTTGAAATTCATTTATGTACTCTTGATTATGGTCACATCATATAGTGATATATTTCAAAGCAATTTGCATGTGGTGGAATTCTACAATACTCTGTGCCACTGAACATAACAAATTAGACAATATTACTCTTTAATTCTGCGTTGATAAGAAACTGCAAATTACTTTCAAAGGCAGCAGAGCTGCTTTCGGAGAAGAGTTATATAGACCATCATTACCAGCAAAGCCCATGTGGTTCCTGTTGCTCTTCGTGTAGAAGATAATAAAATTATTGAAAACTAGTGGCCGCAGAAAAAAGATTATGAGATTCATGATTTAAAAATTGAATCAAATTCTTTTATGTCGAAAGGAGTTGATAGTATAATCTATTGAAATGCTAATGAACACAGCATTATAATTCAGAAGTTTGACATTATCCAATTAAAAAATATTTTCAAAACAAATTCACAAACATTATGATTATTAAATCCATCTTTGATCCACAAAGCTTTTTTTAAAATATAATTTGTATTCAGCACATTAAACATTTTAGGCAGTATCAGGAATTTTAATAATCTCCCAGTATAGTATATACTTCTTGAAGATTTTCTAATCTTTAGTTTGGTTACAGTATCTCTGTTACATTTAATACCAGTTATTAGAGCTCTGACACTGTCTGATCCAGAATAAAAACTATTGATCCCTTGTACTGTAAATAACAACCTAATTAGCTCCTGATTACAAAAGAAACTGCTGGTTATCTGAGTGAATGAGAGTTACCTTTGGAAATAAAATTCAGATGTAGTAGAGGAAAAGGTGGTGGTTTTTCCACTTGGCATGTGACCACAGAAAAAGCTCAACAGAGCACGCAAGCTTTTTTTAAAAGTATTAAAAGTATACTGAAGTCTTAATTTTAAAAAATCGAATTGTCTATTAAACAGGCAAAAAGGAAGAAAATACCCTTAGTAGTCTGTCACTTTAGAGGCATCACCATGCAAATATTGGAGGATTTTTCAAAGTTGGATGTCAATTTGGCCTGGTGACCTTGTCAATGCAGTCATTTGCCACAGTACTGAAGTACACAAATAGTTTGATTTTTTTTCCCCCTTTCAGTCACTAAAATGCCATGAATTAAGTTCTTAATGAACAAGCTTAGGTTGGACTTTACAAAGTCCTTTAAAAGATTAATTTTAACCATATAACAATAGTATAGGGACTGTCCAAATGAAGATGTACATAGAGATGATCTACTGTTGCAGTTGTAAATCTGATCAGTTCATTTGTGTGTAAATTAGGTCATGGTTCACCGTAAACACATCCAAATCATCTTTTTCATTTTTAGTACTGGAACAGACATCGTCATTATTATTATTAGTAGCATATTTATGTTTCTTTTAAAAGTAGTGCACACAAAGGTAAAATTCAGACTAAACTGAAATACATGGCTAAGGTTTTGCAGTAGTCAATGTAACTCTTAATTCCACAAGCTATTCCAATGAAGGGGGCACCGAAAGTGAACCTTTCAGACATTGGCAAAAATAACAGCAGCTGAGGGTTTTTCCCTTGCCCAGGGTGGGTGGTGGCAGCACCAGCAGGCAGCAGTCCCGAGGAGTGACCGCAGGGATTTGCTCAGTGGGGATGAGGTGCAGAGCCCTGAGCAGGAACTCTCCATCAGTCTCCAGCAGGGCCCTTCCCACTGAGCAGCTTCATTCCCACTGTGTCAGTAGGAAGAATGAGGAGGAACTGAAATTTTTAATAATTTTAAAGCGTGCATAGACAGATTCTGTCTGGAGACCTATTCCCAGGCTTTTTTTTTTTTTTTTTTATTTTTTTTTTTGCTTTTTTTCCCCCTTTTTTTTCTTTTTTTCCCTTTGAATATGAGTCTGTTCACAATTCGTTGCAGTTTGAATCAGTAGACTGAAAGCGTTGAAGTATCTACTGCTAAGCCTGTGCAATTAGGCTAGAGATGAAGTAAACAGAGCAGGAATCACCTTGAAATCTCAATTTAATTAAATTTTGCGATTGTTGGCTAATCACTGTGATATTTCTATGGAGTAAAGATGGTGAGAAGCCAGTGAAGGAGAAGAGCAAAACTCAGAAAAGCTCCCTGAAGGGACATAAATCTTATGTATGTCAAGTGACAGGAGTATCTCATACTTCGCTTCTAATAAAAGAGCTGGATTCTGCTGCAGCAGCAGCTCCTTCAGAGCGAGCCGTAAAAGATGGAAGCACAAGCAGTTCTTCATACAACAATTAGAACTTTCTTTCATAAAATGCAATTCTTTGTCTTCAATACCAAGGTGGATCTACCTCACTGAAAAATATGTGTTCACTGACGTTACTTCTTTCTGCATTAAACTGTTCTGCATTCTGCATGTTCTGCATTAAAACTGTTCTGGGCTAAAGAGGCCTCCAGGGTTGTTTTATGCCCATAAGGTTAGTCAGATTGTACCTGATGTCCCTGACATCAAATAGAAATATATTTGGTTCTGATGAACTTGGCAGAGAAATTAATCCAGTGACTTGTTAAATATTTCTCATCTTTAAATATTTGCTTTTTCTTAGCAGCCAGTTCCTCCTGTGACATTTCAATTATTGCCTATTTCAGCTTCTCTTTAACTTGGGAAGGTCATTTTGTCCAACTCCACAGTATTTGACTTTATAGCTTTGCTTCAGTGCTGGTTTTCTGGTTTTCTTTTTTAATTACAGCCTTCACTTTTGAGAAAAAAAGAAAGACGTGATCAGGAATATGTCTCCACTGAACTAAGAACACCTTTAACGGGGAGGAAATTGAAAGTTCCCATTTTATCTCTTTAGAACTGGTTTGACTTGAACAAGCTAAAACATTGTTATTCCCCAGATGGAATTTAAAATTTCCTTTGGAAAAGGATTGAAAACTCTAAAACTCTTTACAAGCTATTAGAAATATTTAAATACTTATAATGTATTTTCCAGTTGGAATTTCAGTCAAATAGATAAAGCCTCACTAAGTAGTAAATTCTTTGAAGAGTAAGAATTCTCTCTGGGAAATTTTGATGGCTCTGTTCTTAAGGTAAAATAAGAGAGGATGGTGAATTCCCATTTTTAATTCAATATTATCTTGACTTTTATACACCCTTGCTTCATGTTCCGTTCTTATGTTTGCCTCCAGGCAATGTTTATACTTAAAAGATGCATATTAGATGTGGACACCTCAATAATCAGAAGCCAACTCCTGCAACTCATACGAGAGGTTCCATTTCTTTTTATCAATCATAAAAGAGTGAGCAACAAATCCAAGATGTGGCCTAAAAATTATCTGAATTTTAAAGGAGCACAGAGTCAACAAATCTCTCAGTAGCATTTCTTGATTAATACAGACTGTGGTATTCTAAATTGATACTGTCTACTCACGAGAGTCCTCTGAGCACATTTAACCAGAGCTAAACCAGTTTCTGCTGTTTTATCCTATTCAGGTGCCAATAGCTGTTACCATGCATAAAATTAGAGCTAATTGTTGCCTAGATTAAAACACCCAAACCTTAGCTCCTTTTCACCTGGTTGCAGTGATTGCAACATTATAATTCTTTTGGACTGCTTTTTAATCTGTCATAAGCAGAATTTCCTAGAGTCCAGCAGAAAATTATATAAGGGCGGTTTACTTCAAATTCCTCCTTCCAAAATACCAAAATATTTGACTTCTTACAGACTTCTGTCCTCCACAGCCTTTGTGTCTGCTCCATCACTCAGGCCTGTCCAGCTGGGGTGAGGCTTGTCCCACACTAACAAACCTGTCAGAGCTCCATGCTGACAAATAAGTCCTGCCAGGCTCGCTAGCTGCAGCTCTTCAGCTCAGTGAGGAGTTGATTTTGGCCACTGCACTTGGCCTTAGGTCAAAGCTTAAATCCTACAGAAGCTAAACCCCACAGATGTACTGAACCACAGTACAGGGAGATGTAAACTCCTTTAAGCACAGAAGCCAGCACATCCACTGAAACTCCAGAGTAATTTTCAAAATAAAATTAAAACATCATGGTTCTCTTGTGGTAATGTTTATGGAATAGGATATGTATGACACAAGGAAGCTAGAGAAACAGAAGAAAACCTGAAGAGGCAAAAAATACTGTTTAGGGAACCACCATTTATTTTAGCAGGCGATAGTGCAGAAGGCACACTGCTGAGGGATAGAAATGTGCGTCCCACTGAGGATAAAACAGAGAAATCACGGGGTTTTTCTTTGTGGATTGGCCCATGGAAAGTGTTCCCCCTTTTGAGAAGTGAAGCAATTCTTTTGGGAGTGTGCTAATCCAAATTCTGGGAGCACAGGGTGTCCCTCACATCCCCTGACCTGGTTATTAGCAGGGACATCCTCTGGATGCTCTGGGGTGAGACAAAGGCTTTAACCCTTAGGTGAAAGTTAGGACAGAAAGAATGTTTGTAAAGGTTATTGGAGGTGGAACGAAGCCTCGCAGTGGGTTGTATCTGGCAGCTGGGCGTGCACAACCCGGACTGAGCTGAGTCACACTTTGCTTTAAAAGAAAACTAAGTGGAGATAAAAATTGAAAGAAAAATACGGTCTTGATTTTTATAATGTCGCTTCTCTGGGAAGTGTTGCATAAAATCAACCTCTTACCTCTTCCTAGTACCCTACATTGTTTCTGCATAGGAACAAAAAACAAATCCAAAAATTAAATCTCCAGGCAGTGGGAGAAATTTCTTCAAAGCACTCCAACATGTGGGAACAACATTACTAATCTCCATGTTCTCAGCTCCCCCAAAATGATTGCTGCTGAGTTTGCTCTGACAGGGTTTGTGTGCTGGTTTGTGCAGCATTACCCAGCGCTTAAATGATCAGCTGTGGTTAGTACTGCTCAGGCTGGGAAGGTGTGTGTCTCTTTCCCCTGAGGCTGTGTTGAATTTTGCACTTTTTGTGTAAACTACAAGTTGACAAGAGCTGCAGCAAAAAGGAAGTAGCAGGGGAAGGCTCATATAAAATGAATTTTTCTTACATCATGATGATAAAGGGATTGATTGAGGGTAAGCAGAAATGGTGAAAATACAGGTAACAGGTAGCATTTGGACCCAGGAAGACTGGCATTCACTGTGATCTGAGGATATCCAATGTTAGTATTTTCCTGAGATTTTTTTCACTTTTTTTTTTTCTTTGTCTTTTTCCAAAACTGTATAGAACATGCTTCCGTTTTCTGGAGGAAATTCTTACACAAACACACTTACCTTCTTGTGCAAATTCTATGTTGTCTTATGGATTTCTGTACACTCGCTGCAGGTTATTATGTGTCAGGTCTTCAGTCATAATGGCTGGTAGTCTGTTGTAAAAAAAACAAAAACAAAACCACTGTTCACTTGTTCCTGTTGACTTACTTAGACATTGCTCTGAGGACATTGCTCTTTGGACTGTCCACACTTTGGAAGTCAATCCATGATGTTTGGCGTTTTCTGTTAGCATAATCCTCCTGCATTAGTATTGTACATATCCAGAAAATAATCCCTCTCAATAAACAGTATTCTCTTTTTTTATTAAAAAGCATGTTTTTGTGAGAACAATTTCCTGGTTGTTTTTCTTCTGTTTTGATTTATAAAAAAATTCTAAAAAAAGGAAGCTTGACTGGCAAAAAAAAAAGAAAAAGAAGGACAACAAGGTCGATCTCATTTTTCCCTGCTGTTTTCCAGTCTGCCGTGATCTAAGAAAATAAGAAATAAAGCTTTTCCCTTTAGATATCTGTTCATTTGCTTGCTCCCTAGTCTTTTTGTGTTAGTGAAAGTGGCCTGCAAAATTACAACGAGCAGGCAGCATCAGATGGAAATGACGGAAAGATGGGCACGAGAGTGGCCAGCTGGCCCCATTCATGCTTGTTCACTCTCTGGCACGCACAGACGCTCCACACCCATCCCACCCCTCCAGCCTGCCAGGCCAAAAAGAAAGGGCTTGCTCCTATTCTCACACAATGGCAGCAGAAGAGCTGCAAAGGCTTGGAAGACAAAAGGGTTTGCAGGAGGATATTTTGGGAAATGCAGAGCGTGCTGGGAGAGGAGAGGGAAAGTGGATAAACAAGATTTCATGAGGCCTTTCCTCGTGTTGGTGAGTGAGAAGCAGGAAAATTATTTCAGCGTTTACTCATACTCAAACTGAGATTTAACAAATGAATACTATGAGCAAAGAGCAATCACACTCACCCATGGAAAAGCTGCTGCACAGCAAAGGGCCAGAGCCTCCCACCATTTTAAAGCCAAACAGTTTCAATTGCTGTTGCTCAGAGAGAGAAGCAAGGTTTGGGAGCAGGGTGCGAGAAGGAGAGGTGGGAGTGGTAGAGATGCACAAAATCCAAGGTGAAAGGACTGCTCCATTAGGACTGAAAACACTTTTCCAGCTAAACCATCATCGTGCTTTGGCAGCTCCAGAGGGTATAGAGTTGCAGGGGTGATGCAAGTAGGAGATGTTTAGCTGTCCTGGCATCGTTTGCTGCTCAGATGATGTTTCAGGAGGTGGGAGGGGAAGGCAGCACATTCTGTTTGGCAGCATCCAACAGCTCGGCTTGGATTCCTGGGCCGGCTATTGAGGTTGCTTGGATTTAGGAGTCATTCTGCTGCTACTGAGTCCTGTGCATAAAGCTGCACGTTCTTCAGCTCCTGCAGTGCCATCTTCCAAACATTTAACCATTTCTAAGGTGTGTTTGGAGAATGTGGTGCACAAAAGTGATCAAAATGTTTGCCAGTGTGAGTTAGCACTGGACTTTCCTTCTACCTTTCCCTCATTCCCTGTGCTGCCACTGCTCCAGCCCTGGGAAAGAGGAGGATGGGGATGGAGGGACAGCTCCATGGCAGACTTGCTGAGCAGCCTCTCGTGGGAGAGACAAAACCAAGCTGTGTTTGACATCCCTGAGCAGCCAACTAGGCATGACCAGATGGATTCTTCAGCATGCCTCATCTGTGGGTTTGATTTTTAGGTTTTGTTTTGTTGATTTAGGCGGGGTTTTGCTTTTAATTGTTACTGTTCACACATTGGCCGCCTTTGGCAGTTTCCCTCTGGGCTGAGAGATGATGGCAGCAGGGCCACTTTTCCTGGACAAAGGCTGGGAGAGTTAATACCAAGGGACTGCGCTTCAAATAACATTGAAATAACATTTCAAAAGAGATGTTAACCAAAAATCTTAAAGAGAAGCAGTTGGAAAGTCTCCCACAAAATACACACACAGATATAAAAGTATAAAAACAAAAATCTAAATATAAATCTCCATTCACCAATCCATTGCTGGCTTCATTCTGGTTTGGAGAGGCTCAAAGGTAGCACTAACCTGTCCTGGCTGCCGTGTGTTAAACAGTGCTCATTACACTGGGCAGCTTGGCTGACTTCCTTTAGCAATGGGATCAAGGTCTAGTGATGCCTGGAGACGTGGGGTTATCTACTTGAAATGGTATTGATAGAATAATTCCAGTTAAATGGGCTGAGCTGTGCAGAGACATTTTAAATGACACCCTGGTAAGCAGAAGAAAGGTTTGGCATCACCCATGGACAAAGATGGACATGTTAGAGGGGACAAATTTGACACCTTCCTACTTGGAGTTTTGTTGGAGATGCATTTCCAGTGTGCCATTAAATCAGCAGAGTTCTAAGCTGCACAGGAAAGGGATTTTGAAAGGTGATCCTAACCATTTTCCAAGCATGCTCCTAGAGCTCTCCAAAACACTGCCCAAGCAATCAGCCTGCCCTGACACTTGCACTGCTCCTGCGTGTTGGCAAAAATCCCTGTCTGTGTTATTGTCTGCTTCATGCTGAGTTCTGGTTTACGTTCAGAGACAGAAGTATGATTTCCTGAAACAATTTTTTGGTAACAATAAACTCAATTGTTTTGGTGAGATGCATGTCTTTTTTGGCTCTGAGTACAAATTACACCCCCTAATTCTGCACTGCCAGAATTTTTTATCTGTATTAATTACAATAAACTGCAGAGCAACAGTGAGGAAAAAGTCAAAATAAGAGTGAGAAATATTGCTCCATAGTAATTGTGCAGAAGGTTTTTTGGATTGGTTGTTGTTGGCTTTTTCCCCCTCAAAGAGGATGCTAGAAAATCTTTTGCTCCGAGGTAGAAAACGTAGTTCATAGGGTTTTTAATAAAAAATACATTTATGGTTTTTAGCATTATGAAATAAAGTCTTGTAGTCAATTGCTTTGGAAGGACCTGCAATTCAAGTCTCTGAATTGCTCTTGTATATATGTTTTTAAAAAAGAACAACATTCCACCAATATTCTCAGGGAGGTTAAACTAAACAGATGGTATTTATCTCTAGGCTTGCAAGTGTGTCATGTCCCTCTTGCTTTCAAAAGAGATGTTAACACAAAAATCTTAAGAAGAAGCAGTTGGAAAGTCTCCTACAAAATACACACGCAGCTTTAAAAGTATAAAAACAAAAATCTAAATATAAATCTGCATTCAGCAAATCACTGCTGGCTCCATTCTGGTTTGGAGAGGCTCAAAGGTAGCATTAGCCTGGCTGTGCAGTTACATTTGCTTGTTTGTCAGAGGTCAGAATCTGGTGGATATAAATACAGTTTAGCTTTTATTTGTCTCCAAAACATTATTTGTCAATACCTCAGTGCTGTTTTGAGCAGATCAATGGCTGCACATAACTCACTGCCTGAGGGCTTTATTATTAATACAAATGTAGGTAGGCTAAATATTGAGTGACATTATTAGAAAGGGATTGTCCTTCCCTCTGTGACTTTGACTGATGTCAAATGAACATCAAACTCACTAACACGTAGCCAGGTTTCTGCTCATACTCGGAAGAAACTCCCTCCCTCTCTGCCTCTCATGGGAGTTGTTGAATAATCTAGAGAAGGTTTTTCAAACTGAGTTTTAGAGTGCTCACAACCTGAGGTAACATCTGGAAATAAGTTTGCCTTCTTGGGTGAAAGGCTGAGCCATCTCCATTCGGCCTTTTCAGTGGGACAGGATTAGCCTCAATTTGTGAGAGGCTCCAAAACCTTCGTCTTGAAATGTTACACCCAGGGCTGTGGCATAATTAAGAACAAGTATGTTCTGGTGATCCTGCTTTCAAGTAATGTCTCATTTCAGAAAAATGAGAAAAGGGCACACATAAAAAATATTTATTGCTGAAGCAGGAATCATTTCCATGCACAACCCAGTACCTGACTTACCTCAGGGATTGGGGCCCTTGCACAGATGTTACACTGCCACTTTAATCTGGCCTGGGGTTGGCCACGAGACCTCCTGGTGCACCTCAAATGTCACCACTTGCGACAGCCCCAGTGGGCATCAGGAGCAGTCAGATGCAAAGCTGAGGCTGATGCTTTCCAGGCACACAGCTGGCTGCAAAGAGTCCTCCTGTCAGCTCCAGTGGGGCCCAAGCATCTGATGTGTGATGAGGCGACTGACTGGTCAGCTGGACTGCTATTCTCTTGAAAAATATTTAACCTGAGCTCATAAAAGGAATGCTGTTGACCAAAAATATAGAGAAATAGCTATATATAAAATGCTGCTTGGTTGCCAGCATATTAAATATTTCTGTGAGATCTCCTCCTGAAGTGACCATATCTATATATCCATATATCTATATATCTATATATCTATATATCTATATATCTATATATCTATATATCTATATGTTTAGGTAACTTCCTTTTTTTAACCTATTTTTGTAATAAATGAGTCAATCTTGTTACTTGAAATGTAGCAGTGAGATTTTTAAAAATGCCACGGAGTATAGAAAAGTAAGTTTTCTCATGATGAACACAAAATTTGTGTAGTTGTGGGGTTTCTCTTTTGATTGCAGGCTATCTACACTTGACAATAACTTAACTTTCAACACCCAGTGACATTAATTTCACTTGACTTCCTGTCTTAAGGTCAAAAACATTAATCATCACTTCTATCATTAGCTCAGTTTCCTTTTCTATTAAGCGATTATGATCACTTACTATTAATGAGTCGTGAAGTTTTAATAAATTTTTGCTAGTGTGAAATTGCTAAACAGTAATTATGGCATATACTGTATGGATGGTTTGTTCCACAATGTACATTTTACTTAAGGTTGGTTAGAAACATCTACAAAAAACAACAGAAAGTAATTAACTAGTTACGGCTGAGGATGCAGAATGGCCTTTTTCACCACGGTTATAGTCAATAAAAAGACAAAGCAGGTCATTTTTTTTGTCATTCCTGGAATTATTGTATTTCTGGACCTTGTGACTTTGCTGTTCTTTATATGAAATGACACTACCAAGGCTGCTTACTAAACAGGGGATGAAAGAAAATATCACATCTTTTAAGAGCTATTGTTTTAACTTGGGTTATATTTTTGCTGTTCTGGCATTGAAACAACAAGGTTAAAAAACAAAAGCCAGACCCTCTCCGTTAATACAGAAGATAAATAACACAACAAATCCCATTTCCAAAAACTGATGTCTGAATACTGGCTTGGCTTTCCTGTAGCTTGGCATTACTCACGGGCACATCCAAACAACCAAAGCCAGATGCTCGTTCAGAGCTTGGCTCAGGTTTTTATTGGTTATCTGACTTTTTTAGACACCCAACAACCCGGAGCTGGACTAATGGCGAGTGATGAACTGGAAGGTAGTTCTGAGCACAAAACGTATCAAGAAGGTATATTAAAGAAGACAAAGGAAGTTGCAGTGATAATGGTTTCTCTACTAACTTCCCCTTGTTCCCAATTTTCTGATTTACTGACACCTGAAAAAGTTATATCTGGTAAAGTCACTGCAAATGTATTCCCTTTTACACTGAACTGTATTTTCTGGACCAATCAAATGGAGGAATAGGGTCAGCTCTGGCACACTGGCTTTTCTGAGAACTCTTTCTGTGGCATTGCACCCATCTCACAGCAGTCAAGTACTTAAAAATATAAGATTAAATCCTTTTAAATGTTTGTTTCTATATTTATAGTAGCACACATGGAATAGAAGCATTGCCATTTTTGGATGCATGGGGTGGAAAGCCATCTGGGTCAGTGCTGTCCTTTTTCAGTAAATCTTATCAAACTGGCGCTGAAAAATTGGTGATGGTTCCAAGAAGAGCCAAAAGGGTGATGCTAAGTGTCTGTGAAAAGCATGGCTAATAGTACATCCCAAACAGTGCAATCTCATCACAAACCCACTGTGTATTGTCATGAACAGTGACTGTGGGAACCTAACAAGGAGCAGAAATTAGAAAATAAATAGAAAGTTCTCCATCCATAGACAAAGCTTTAGCAAGGCTGGCTGGCTGTTAAATCTAGAGCAGTTCAGCATAGAAAAGTGTCGTGTTTTTAACAGAGGATGTAAGTAAACATGGGAACAAGTAAACAAGATTTGTACTGTGTTCTCCACCATTGAACAAAATCTTTAAAACTAGACAAGGTGTTTTTCCCAGAGAAAAGCTGTGCTCAAGGAATGATTCAGTGAAGTCCAGCACCTCGCACCGTGCCAGAAGACAGCCTCTTAATCTATTAAACCTATTTCTACAGGATATGGTTCTGTAGCATTTGGGGTTTCTGCTTTGACATGTTAAAACATTGCACTGTCGGTGGAGATTCTTTGTATTCTAAAATGCAAGAACAAGACACTATTCTGGTTATTTCAGCCATGGGAGAATCACAGCAGATCTTGGCTGGCAGCACACATGGATGTGTGGGAAGGCTGGCATTGTGGAGGTCTGCGAAATGTCTCATATTGGTTGGCTCCTGTATCGCAGAGGATAACACCAGCACGGTGCAGGGAGAGATGCTGCTGCCACAAGTTTCCTGTCCTGGCCCTGTGGAACCAAGGGGGGCTGATTCACAGCTGGGTTTCAATTCAAATCTGGTGTTAGTCTGAAATGGAACAGGGCTTTGCTTTCCCTTATGGATATGGTGGACAGCCTGGATCAGTACAAAGGAATGTCTTGCATAGCCTAGCATTAAATAGAAGTGAAAATCACCTAATGAGCTTCCTATGTCTTCAGCAAAAGCTGTGGCACTGTAAACAGCAGTTCTGTCCAAAGTACACTGTTTCACCATTGTGCTGGGACAAGGTCAAAACTTCATTGGTAGCTGAGTGTCCATCTGTCTCTGCAGACACCGAGCACCATCTCCTTGGAGGGTTATAAAGCAATATCAGACATACTGGAGAGGCTGCAGTGCTCACCAGCAGTTACTGGGATCCTTGCCTGTATGACTTGTACTGATCTGAGGAAGATTATTAAAACATTAATTCATACCTCTTGTCTTCATCTTCCTGGCCTGACTCTCACAATGTTCATTACTAGGTAATGTGCAGTTATAACATCTTGGTTTTACAACTCTCTGAGGATACTTTGGGTCAAAAATGAGCTTGAGATTCCAGGGCACAAGAGAAATATAATTTTTATCTGAAGAAACAACATAGTGTAGAGAGAATTATGACCAGCAAAAGTCATCACAGCCAAGTATCTACTGAAAGCAATTTTCCTTTAATTGCACCTGAAACTGACAATTCCTGAATATGTAGAAAGGACAGTAATTGCTTTGCAGGGATTTGCAAGGAGCCACCGAATGGTGTCTTGGATACGGGCAGGGCATAGGATTACCAGGAAAGCCCAGCCACACATAAAAGTTAACTTAAAACACATAGTAACTGCTACAATCAAATTTGTTGTATAATCATTAAGTGATCTGGAGGATGAGCAGCTGATTGGATCATTAGCATCTGTCCCTCATTCGTTCAGGGCGCCAGGGCTCCCTGGGCAGTGTGACTGTCACAGAGCAGCAGGTCCCTCGCTGCCGAGCTGGGCTGCAGGACACAGCATCCACATTTGTGGAGCCATGCCCTGGAAATGCCCCTCGCAGGAGTGGGCAGCCAAAGCAGCTGTGAGGCTGGAATCAGCTGCACTGGGACATTTTCAGCACTGTCAAGAGCTGAGCCCTAAGCTTCTCCAAAACCCACCCTCAGTGCGTAGGGACTGCTGGACATGCAGGCTCAATCCCATTTACAGAGCTGAACAAAGGTTCAAAACACTAAAACCAAGCTTGGAAACTTACAGCAGCAAGGGTGGGGATAAGTCCTGGCACACACACATCCTTTAAAGGAGGAGCACAAACCTCTTGGGTGCAATGGGCAGGTCACAGGACTGCTTTTTATCCATATGTAAAAGGAGATGATAAATGCCACGGGCCTTTAATTGAAAGTTGTCACTGGCCATATGGTGACATCTGGCTGGGGGGTGAGATTATTCGACCAAGCAAGTGGTGCTAAGGCAAAGTCAAAGCTTGTTTCAGAGCTCATTCCTCACATTTGACAAGAGTTTGTGTTGCCAGCCACGTTGTTTCCTCTCTGTACCTTCATTTCTTTGTGCTATTTTCATGGCTTTGTACTCAATTACTGGATGGCACAGTATCTCTAGCTTTAAAATAACAGTATATAAATGCTGTAAATTCACATTTCAAAACAGATTTCAAGTTATAATATTCCCTACACTTGCTCAGAGAAAAAGCTCTATATTTTAATCCCCTTCAGTTTTGAAACACTTTCAGTCCATTAGAGCCACATAAATACAAAGCACAAAACAATAACAGGCTACAAATCAATACATTTGCACAGCCAGCTCTAAATAAATATGATCCAATTGCTGACTTGAAAAACTGAGAGTAGTCCAAAGTTTCCAGAGTGAAATGCTGGTGGTGCAATAACATTGAACTGCATGCAGGAAACCCTGGCCCTCTCGTCAGGTGGAGCACTCAGTCTGAGGTATAAAAAGGTTATTTACCAACAAGGAAGGCCAATGTAATGATAAAGTAATGGAACAGTTAAAATATACCACTTTGGGAGGTGTGTTCAGCGTTATTGTGGACAGTGTGCTGATAAAGTGGGTTGTCAAGTGGAATGAGCCAGGTTCACCTCAAATATTCAACAGTGATCTCTCGTGAAGCAACCATTAGGCCTGGCAGGAACTTTATAAATAATACACAATAAAATCATAGTCTTCAGCTTGGAAATTGGTACTAAGCATCCGGACATAATCATACTCACTGTAATCACACACGAGTGGTGTCGCTGCAAGGGAACCTCAGCAATCCCACAGGAAGAGACAAACCAGAAAGGATGACAATCTCTACTCATTTTACCTTGTACCTCTCACATGTTTCAGCTCTGCAGGTGGTTTTGTGACAAACAGCAGTGGAGGTTCCAAAAGATCCTATTTCAAACACCTGAGGAAAAAATAAACAAACAAACCAAAACAAACAATCTGTTAAAAAATAGATGTGGCCATGTTTCACACTAGTCAAAGTCCATAAGCACATATCATAGTGTTATAATTGGTGAATTTGGATTTAATAATTAGTGTACAGAACACATTTTTTTTTTTCTTCTCTCATTCGACCTTCTCTTTCTGTGGAATTATTCCATCATTTTTGGGGTCCAAAGCCTAAAGGCAGAAATCTGACACATCAGGTCTCTCCCTAGTGCAGCTGACTCTACTAAACACTTCTTAACTGTGAAAAAAAAGATAAAATAAATTTATGCAATCGTTCCTCAAGGTAAAAATGTTGGACTGCTCGATGCATATTTATACACGCCCCTTTACATTTGATGGATTCTGACCCCACTGTTTTCTACAAAAATATAAAGGTTTCCACTGAAAAAACCCTCATAAGTGACCTTAGAGATTCAATTACTTTCAGCAAAATAAAGCCCCTGTATCATTTTAATCTAGATGATTCTCATTTACAGTATTCATACAAGCTCATTAGTGCTAAGGCACACATCTTTGTGTGCTTACCCAGCTGCCTTGAAAGGCAGGAAAATGCTGTTAAATCCATTTTATGGATGAGAACATAAAGATTCAAGCAGTCTAAATAGGGATTAAATTGAAGTTAGGAGCCAGGCTCTCGGATGGTGATGTACAGTATTTACTCTCTACACTGCGTAGTCCCAAAGATGATTTAATTCAGTGAGCACCTTCATCCTGGGCTCCAGAGCTCATTAAGCACTTTTGCATGCTGGAAGTCTCCCTGGGTGGAGTAGAAAGGCGCCTGTCTCCAACCTAAAGTGCATCACACTTCAGGGCTAGATGGGAAAACACCTCAGCTGTGCCCAGGTTCTTGGTGGAAAACAGCACTGGCATGGGGTGCTGAGCTAGTGCTGCCTCCAGTGACTCATTTCCATTTCTTGAAGACATCTGCAAAATGTGGGAAAAACAGAGATCAGGCCCTGCTTGGCCCAAAAGGGTTCAAATTCATACTGTGCCCTTCAGAGGAGTACAAACCACAGAGCTGTAGCCGAAGCTAGGCTGGCTCATGTTGTGTTTCCATGCTGCAACAATGCTGCCTGAGTTGTCTTTTCTTTGTAGCTGGCAACCCTCCATGAATTCGTCATCTGAGGGTTTCAAAATTCCCAGAAGTCCCATGGAATTTCCACTGAAATCAGGCCGAACGTGAACAAGTGTTAATCAGTGTTGTAAGTGTTGTACAAGCTACAGCAAGATCAGAACCGCTGCCTTTTTGCCTTCTCCTGGGAGAAAGAATTCAGAGGCAGTTAAAGTCAACTGACGCCTTCATTTTTACCTTGTTTTATTTCATTTTGCATGACTACACATAAGAGGTGGTTTGTCTGCCGTGAACTGTGTCTCTAAAAGATTCCCAGAGTGGCTATATCCTACAGAAGATGTAGTTAAAGTGTATTCTAAAATGATAGTCCAGACAAAGAGCACAACTGTCTTTGGTGCCTACTGCAACCACTTTAGGAAAATTATCTGGGAGCACATAACTCATGTTACGTGACAGCATTTTGAAAGGGACAAGATAAAAGGTTCACTCATGAAAATCCATTACTAAAAGCCCTTTTTTTTGACTTCTCTGAGAGTCTGACCCGGTGACAGATAGGTCCTCTCCTTTCTTCTAAGCTTTATACACCCTGTGCTCTCCCAGTTTAGACTTACCTTCTAGATACAATAGAATAAACCCGACCATATCTGAATAATAATTTGAAGATCTTCGCAAGACTACATGTCTTTCACCAAGGCTGATGGTGTCGCAGGCTTAGAAAGTCCCACAGTGTTTATTGATTCATGTACAGCCACAATTCCCCAGTGCTCTTGGAACAAACTGTACTGGATTCTCAACAACTAAAATGCACGAAAATATTGCATTTTCTTGTACAAATAATCTCTTAATGAATCTCTCAGGCTTGAGATGCCCTAGAATTCTGCCTCTATGTCTGTGATCTTTGTGGAAAAATCTACTGAGCAATTGCTACCACACTGGATAATCCCCACCGTGACCAGGGAAGGGCACTGTGTTTAGTAGTGGAGCTCATCTCAATTCCAGAAAAGAAGAGGTGCAGCAGCATGTCCAAACCATCCACTTAATTCTACAGAAAACAATGCATTACAGTTCTGGGAAGTTCTCAGTGTTGTTTGAGGCTGTACTTTAATTCACTATCCCTTTCCTCTTCAACACACAAGGTTTTTAGAACAATTTCCCTTCTGTTCTTTTAATGAAACCACTCATCAGGAATAATTTGCTACAAATCCTTACTTTGAACTCTCAAATTGGGAAAAGAAAGGAATTCCAAGTAGTTTAGCACTCTCAGGAAATGAGGCGAGATGAAAGGACCACAGGCACGATATGGAAATGCATTGTTAAAGGACCTGTGGGACAAATGAAGTCATCAGCCCAAAGAGAGGAGAACAATCAGTGAGCAAACTTCAGACTGAAGATAATTTTGGCTCAGGTTTGAGACATATTAAATGCTTTTAAATCTTCAGAAGTTAGACATTCAAAGCTAGCGGAAAGCCAGATCTCCTTCTAGGCCCCCTCTTATCATTAGTCAGTTCTGAAGATCCAGCCTTGTTCTGCTCTTTTCTCCTGGGCTTTGATTCTGTCACGTTAAGTCCCCATGTTCCACCTGTGAGATTGCAGCTGGGTATTACGTACCACCATTTATCAGAAAGCTGAGAAATTCTTCTGCCCGAGAAAAGCATGGATACCTACATTTTCAAATAGATTCTGAAAGTTACTCTATTCACATTAGTCAAATCAAGCCTAAAAATGACATAACTGACAAAAAGTTCTTTCTACCCTTGCTAATGAAAGGAACGAGACAAACAGGCATACAATCCTATATAATTTGTAAGAGACTAAATGCTTTCTTAAAATTTGCAACTAAGAAAGAAAATTAATACAAAGAGCAGTGGAAACAGAAGGTTGTTAATGGGCTTATCTCCACAATTTTTGTTGGGAAGGCTAAATTTAGCAGTATTCTCCTTGTGAAGTTACTTCCTTCCTCCCTCTGGTGGCATGTATCCCTAGGAATGGCTTTTTTTTCCTGATTTAAAAAGTGCTTGCTGGCATTGGCCAATCTGTTGATCAATAGGTGTATCCTTAGCAGCTCACTGATGACTTTCCCTGTGTGGAAACTGAGGTTCCATCATTCAGCCATTCATTCTGATTCCAAGCAGCCCCAAATCTCAACCTGTTTGCCTATGGATACAGAACAAATGGATCTAAAAAGATGTGACCTTCATATATCAAAACAGCTGCCATCTGGAGACCATAAATGCTCTGCTTCTACCTAGCATAAGCTTCTGCACAAGCATGCAAATTGAAGACAATTTTGGTAACTAACTTGGGCATAATGAGGTTCAACAGTGTTTTAGTAAGATCGCTGTTGAAATTGTATCTCACAAGCCAGAAAGTGAGACACCATCCCCATTCATTCAACCCCTAAAGAACAAAATGAAAATATAAACTCATGAGAAGTCATCTCATATAGTTTTTCATGTTTGATTCCCCCGACTATGATTTCTCAGTGGTCCGTGTTAAATGCCCCCATTATCACAGTGTGTCACGTTCTGTATTTCCCAGCACTGAATCCAACTCCTCCATACCGCGTGGCGAACATTTGAATTAGCACATTCTCCCAAGGAATGCTGTGCCGTGAACAACCTCAGGAATGCACTGCCTCTCAGGGAAGCACATCCACTCATTCCCATGCAGAGAACAAGGCATCAGGCTGCCTGCAGTGAGACCTGGGCCATTCCCCTGCACCCTGGCCCAGCAGCGAGCCCAACCTCGCCAGTCCCCAGCGGCACATCCCCTCCCGACCCCGCGCCCGACACACCTCGCTCGTGCCATGGCCTGGATTCCTGCAATGAACCGCCTGAAAATAACGTTAATAATAAACTGCTGTGTCAACATGGCTGAAGGGTGATGAACTGCAGCAAGGAGGTGGGATTTGGCCAGGGGAAAATATATCTTTGGCCAGCTTTGCCGCGGAAATCTGCGTCTCTCTGATTGCTCCTCTCAGTTACAGCAGGGGTGTGAGAGAAGTAGCACTGACACGATATTAAGAAGCTGGTTCGTGGGGACATTTAAACATTTTTCTGCCGTTACCACTGTGAATTTAAATAGCATACCCTTTTCTGCTACATCTTCCTATAGGACCTTTGAGGGAGACAGGGAATGTAATGCCAGATCAGCCTCTGACCCCTGTAGTCCAGTACCTTGTTGTAAAGACGGGCCAGGAAGACTTTCCTGAATAAAGTCTGTACTCAAAGCTGCAGTTGCAGGTGAACCTGCTGTTGGGAATACTCTTCCCATCTTCAGTGGTCTGAAAGTGGCTTAAGATTATCACAAATACCTGCTCGGTATGAATGGGCTCATAGCTAGTTCGCTGTTTTAAAATCACAGTTTTTAATGGATCAAGAAGGGGACAAATAAGAAAAAAAAAAAAAAACCAGTAACAGAGAGCAGATAAACTGCTGATTTAGAAGCTCAGGTCCAGCCTTATATGTTTTCATTCCTGCCATTATGCTTTGAGAGCCATAGGTGAGGGTGTGTTTGTGTTTGCATCCACACCAATAACCGAGGCTTAAAGAGCTGACAAATAGACTGGAAAAAGGCAAAGAAATACACTTACCCTTATTTTACAGATAGAGATCTATGAGGAAAGAAATGAGGGACCTACCTTAGGTCACACAGGGAGTCAGTAGCAGAAATTGAAAAAAGGTTGTCTGAATCCTGCCCAGCGCACTAATACCTTGACCTTTATTCCAAGGCATTTCCACTTCCAAAGGAAAGAGCTGTAGAGATGGCTGAGGGAAAGCAGTGTACGGACAATTAATTACATTTTACCTTTCCTTCCCTCCAGTTACCTCCTGGCCCTACAGCCTGAATCATGAATTCTTGAAGAATTTTGTTCATTCAGGGAATCTATACATAGATGATAAATAGAAGCTGGAGGAAAAATACCAAGATGATAGAGTAGGCGGAGGAGGTTTTCTGTGTTACTAATGTATTTCAATATACTTCTCCCTGAGCTCTCTGCAGCTACTCTGAAGGAAGAAAGAAAAAGACTGACTATTTGGCTTTCTACTCTAGGTGACAACTGCAGACAGTAGGCGTGAGAGAGTATCCCAGCTCTTTAAAGAAAGACTAATAAAGAGTTTTATTGAAAATAACAGGAGAAGAAAGATCCTCTACTTTATTTCTTGCCCTGAGAACCTCCAGGCATTCCCTGCAGGTGCAAAAGATTCCAGGTGACATTGGCACTGGTAACTACAATGGTTGAGGGGGCCAGTGAGGATTTTTTTTTTAAAAGCACTGAGGGGATTTAAGAGCAGAAGTCCCACTGAGAAATATGACATTCCTTAGCTTAGCCTGAAATGCCACACTGCAATTAACACCTGAACAGCAGATTTTCTGCATTATCCTTCGTAACTGCAGGTGATGTTGGATTAGATTTAATTTTTCATCACACTAAGAGTCTTTTTACTTCTGCAGGGAATTGAATTCTGCTTGGTCACCTCTTCAGAGTCCTAGCCTCATGTTTCTGAGGGCTCTTGAGCTCTGACACGTGTTCCCGTGACTTGAACCATTCTGTCACAAGAAACTCACACTTCCAGCCTTCTTCTGTATTTTCCCTCCCTGATGATACCACCCCTCCAGTGTCTCCTCAAAAGACATCGAACTGAATAACAACACATTTAGCCCTCAGTACTCGGTGTGCTGAATTGTGTTGGTGCCGCCTTTTGCTTTACAACTTTACGTACAGAAATTCAGCGTGAGTTTCAGCCTGCACAACCTCTCCGTGTGCTCCCACTGGTGTGGAGGGAAACCAGGAGGTACACGAAGGCAATCACAAGTACCACTGGCTGGAATAACTTGTTAAAAAGTTTACACCTGGCACAGAGGCACACATGCAAGCTGTACTCTCTGCTCCTTGCACAAAGCACATTTGGGAGCAGAGAATGTGACAGAAGAATGAGTGCTTATAGTGTCCTGCCCTTCCCACAGGGAGCCGCGTCTCCTTCCTGCCAGCAGTCATCTGTGCGCTGGGGAAAGCCTTGAACAGCTCCAACCCAGACACTGATCCTGCTGATCCCATGCCCTGGTGTGTTCCATTTGCCAGTGAGAGGTTCGAACTTCCCCGAGGAGTGTCTCTCTGCGCTTCAGAAAGGCTCACACCTCCTCAGGGCCAGCCAGAAGGGGAGCAGCAAAGTTTGCAGCCAAAGGAGCTGCACAGCTGTTGCGCCAAGCCATAAAATGAGGTCCCACGGAAGATGGTCTGGTTTGTATCCACACAGAAAAAGGCACTGTTGGTCTCTGTGCATCAGGTGTGGCCTTCGCTTTAGTCCCACTGGTTCCAGCAACAGCTTTTACACACAGCCAGAGTGGACCAGGTACAGCAGCTGCAGTAATGGAGTGAGAAAAACACTTTTATTTCTCTTTTGACCCTCAATCAGCACTGCCAAGCACAAGTTTGTATTGCCTTAGCCCACAAATACTGCAAGCTTTCAATAAAAGATGGCAACATCCACGTGGGAATAGTAACTGAAAGAATCCTCTAATCCTACAGAAACTTGTGGATAGCTAAAATAAGTGGAAAGATGCTGTGTGTGGATGTGTGTGTGGATGTCTGAGGAAAGGCACTCTTCGTACCGATAAACTTTAAAATATGATTTACACTGTGCAGGCAGCAGCCTCAGACATCAAAGCTTCAGACTTAGTGCAGTGTCAAAAAACCATGAAGCTTTAAGGCTCGACCAAGCATCAACCCCAAGCTGAGGCAGAAGCTTTTACTCTTGAGACCGCTGACTGAATGGATTAGATTTAAAAAAAAAAAAATAAAAAAATTCACAAACCCCACAGCTCTCTAAAACTGCTGGTAGAAAAATAAATTACTAAATGTGTGTTTGCTCAAGTATGTCTTTATTTATCCTGCTGTATTCTACACGTAATACTTAAACTCCCTGCATTTTAAACGGAGGCTAAAACCAGCTGTATATGCACAAGTCAATGAACTAACGATAACAAATGCATCCAGCAGAGACAAAGGTTTGCATTTAATCAGAGAAATGAAACAAGGACCGAGGTTATTCTGTATTAGGCATTTTTAAAAGTGAGAAAGTGAGAAGAAAAAAGAGAAAGTGTTCTGCTGTCAGTGCTGTGGCAGATCCTGGTGACTCGAGGACTACTGACTGCTTAGGCCTTTCTGTCCAGAGACTAGAGCTGTGCCTAAAACTACAGTAGGGCCAAAAGATGGGATCTGCTTGTGCTAGAAAAAGCTCATTCAGCAAGGAACATTTAGATCTAAACAGGGAAAAAAACCTTCGAAGTTTTACAATTTCTCTTCTGTATATCAAAACTCATGATGACAGAACTCCTAAAAGGTTATTTAAGGCCTCTCCCCTAATTTCAGTGACAGTTCCATGCCTGAGTGGCTCACAGAAGCTGTACCAGATACCTACCCAGGCCTTTCACATGGCCTGTGAGAGAGAGGAAATGACTACAAAGCCCTCCTGTGGGATTCTCCCTAAAGCCATGCAGTTTCATCCTTAGATTTTGCCATGCTTGAGGAGGACACAACTGAACAGCTCAGCTTTTTGAACCTGTGACCGCCTCTGCTCCTACTATTTCTGTCCAAAAAAAGGCATGAAACCAACTTTATCTGGATTCCACACTGGTGTGAGGAGGTGCCCGATCTGCTGATGGGGGATCAGGGGGACACTGCTGATGGGAGACACTGCTCCGCTTTCCACAGCACACTCGGGTTTACAAACAGCCTGCAGCAGCTGGTGGGCTGCAGCTGAAACCATGGTTGGCATTAACGCTGCTTGCACAGCTCACCTGCAGGTCTGCTTTGGGAGGATTTCATTATTTGGACTCGAATCAGGCTCCTAGTGCTCGGCACAGGAAAGGATTTCCTTCTTTCCACCAAGATTTCACAGACTGATTTCATGTTAAGGGATCCTGGTCGCTGTTTCCCACAGTTTCATTCCCCACTCCACGTGCTCACGGATACCAACCTCTTTCTGTGTATCTCTGTGCCAAATTTGCACACTTCAGAGCTCCTCACCTCCAGCCTGCCTAGGGCAAATTGGCAAAAAGAATAAAAGGCAAACAACAACAATAACAGTTGTTTTGCTACAATACAAAAGCAAACTTGTTATAAGTAAAATGAGTGATTTTTCGCATATTCGAGTTGGCCATTGCTATGGTGCCTGTTAAATAAAATTAGAAAATTGGGACTTTAATGGAGTTGTAGATTATAAGGTTGAAAGAAAGAGAACTTGGTTGGGGATGTTTTGAAGGGGGTGGTGTTTGGAGTTGCAGTGGAGGAGTAGAAGTTATAAAGTTAAAAAGGAACTGTTGAGTAGAAGTTATAAAGTTAAAAAAGAAACTGTTGAGTAGAAGTTGTAAAGTTTAAAAGAAACTGTTAAGTAGGAGTTGTAGAGTTAAAAAGAAACTGTTTAAGAGCACTAAGATGTTGAAATTGTTGAAACCATGTAATCCTAAATTCATAATCTATGTATTTTTAAAAATCCTTTATCTTGGCAATTGTATTCATGTTAAAAACTCGGTTTTCATGTTGTGTTTAATATCTTTAAGCCCATCACCCATCCCAATACTAAAGGCACACTGCACCACCCAATCTAAAAATAGAAGAATCGCATCTCTCCGCCCCCTGCAAGTGGAATACTAATGAGGAACCTTCCCGCCTTTGCAAACTACCCCTAGACACGAGCCATCTATTGGCAGGGGAGGTCCACCTCATTAATTAGTACTGCCAATCACCAGCAGGCAGGGAGGCGGAGATACTAATTCGGACCAGCCCATCAAAAACCTTATAAAAACCCAAATTTGACCAGCCTCAGGAGCGAGCTGGGTCCCTCTGCCACCAACGTCAGCAGACGTGGGTCTGTGCAGGGTGCCTGGTGCCTCTCCTCGCTGAATAGCAGTGAGGTAGAGATTGGGTCGGGTGCTGGGCCTCTTAACCCTTTCAGGGGCTTATGCTTAAAATTTTCTTTGAACTTAAGGCTAGCTTAAGTTCACCACCCGGCCTTGAGGATCTCCTCTCTTCGGCAGCCAGCCGGTAGCCGGGGGAGTCTTATTACCGTACCGGGACCTTCTTTTTGTGCTTTTTGTTTTCTCTTTTTTTACCTCGGGATATTCCGGACCTCGTGGGCTTTCGTAATAAACAACATCTACCTCAACCCACGAGTGTGAAATTGTCTCTTTTATGACAAAACTGAATCTCTTCCTGTCGGTATCTAAGCCCTGCTGCTGACAAAGACGGAAGGGAAAACAAAAAGAAAGATGAAGATCCCAGCTAGGAGGCTGAGAGTCTTCAAAACTCCCTCTCCTCTGCCACTTATTAACACTAAGACCATTTAAGAAGCACTGCATTGATATTTCTGTAACAGGGCAGCAAACCAAGTTTAGTGACATGGAACAAGTTGTCAATAGGCCTACAGATCTGCAGGAGGACTTTAATTGGGTGAGAACATATCTCAGGAGGTGGGGGAGGCTGAATTCTTTGTATTAGCAAAAGATGTTACTAGGCATGGTAGCTTTTGAGAAGGAAAAAACCTTCATTCCTTTTGTCTCTTTTATCATAAAAATCTACTAAACCACAAACTGTTCAGCTTTGCAATGAGAGTGCCTTTTGTGTCATTTATATTACCCTACTGTGCTCTTATTATTAAAAGTCTTATGCTTAAGAACAGCACTTGGAAAAACATGTTCTTAAGAGCTTGAAAACACTCCCTGCAATGCTTTCTTCCTTTACTTCCACCCCAGAATCCCAATCAACAAGTGGATTTTGTATTCAGGCTCCCTCCTCCACCCACCCAGCCACTTTTGTGAAATATTAATTCCTTCTCAGGTTCCAAAAAACCCCACAAAAAACAACCAAACCAAAACCAAAAAACAACCCATTGAAAAACAGCTTTATTCCCTCCAGGAAATGCCATCCAAGACCCTTTGGGTATCTGGAGATCAGGAAGGTTACAGGGTGAGAGGCAGGAAAAGCTACTGCCCTTTATAAAGGAATGATGAATCTGAGAGACAGTCAAGAGAAACCTGTCAGGACATGCAAATTCGCCTCAGTACACTGAGATCTCTGTGAGGTGTGGGGACCGTGGCAATCCTGAATGTCTTTTAGGAGAGGAGGAGCTTGCCTGAGCCTGTGTTTGAGTCCACAGATTCTGTGCAGCTGAGCAGTGTAAGTTATCACAAGCTCCAGATTAGAACAGACATCAGACTACTATCCTGCTCCATGCAATAATAAGCACCGATAATAAAAAGCACTCTGCTTTTCTTTTTTTTTTTTCCCCCACCCTAATTTGAATTATTTTCATTAGTGAAAAGTGCTGGACTATCTGAGCATGAGGGGATAGACCAAGTTTGGGAGATCTACCCCAGCCCAAGAAACAGTGGGGGAAGAAGGGCCAGAACTGCCAGTTGATTGATGCTCTCGACCTGTTTGAGACACAAGCAGTAACAGTGGAATGTTTTCCAATGCCATCCTACAAAGTACACATGAGCAAAACTGCTTCACTCAGTAAAGCAGGACAGTTCTGTGCTGCTTCAGTCTGTGGAGAAGTTTTGGTACATGAAGACCCCAGAGCTTTTGGAGGCAGCTAAACCTGAGGATCTGGTCCAGTCACAGATCAGACTTGTGGCCACCACTGAGGATGTGATGGTCTGCACCAACAACCAGGCCTTTGGAGAGATTTTAACAGCATGCCTGGTGGGAATTCCAGCCTGGGAGACCACACAGACAGCATCCAAATCAAAGCCTTCGAGCTGCATACGGTGTAGAGCTCTTGGCTCACCTGACTCTGAGTGTGCCTGATGGATCCTCTGACTGACCTGGCCCAAGGATGCCAAATTATAATTGCACCTAAGGCCAGAGAAACTCTCCTGTGCCAGAAAGGAAGCCCAAAAAAGGACTAGAGGACTATATAGTCTCCATGGGTGTTTTTCAGACTACAAATAGGGAAATCAGATTCCTCCTGTGCCTCTTGAGACACTGAGGAGCAGTGGATCTTGCCATGGTCTCCTCAGAGGAGTGACTGAATTTCTCGTCTGCCAGAAATTAATGCAAGCATATGGAAGTAGGATGAGCTAAAAGAACTGAAATGAAAAGAGAATGGGCAAAGGATTGATGTCTTGGGGATCTCTCTTCTGATACTGTCCATCTCTCACTGAGAGTTCCATAGCAAATGATTTTTAATTTCCCAGATGTACACTCATTTCCCCCGAGAGTATCTTTTCAGAGACTTAGATAATACAAGCTCCCATGTATCTCTGGGTAATATTTTGCCCTTTTTAGAAAGGACTTTGGACATGCAGATCTGAAGTCAAAATTGCATGCAACTGATCAATGTTCATGGTCAAATATAATCAAATAAGACATTTCTCCTCTGATTAATTTCAAGTGCATTGTCAAAGGTGGTACAGATAATATCAAATTCACATTGCAAGTCAGAGGAGGCAGCACAATGTCTCCATACTTTTCAGCTGTCTGGTTTGATGAGAGGGTAAGGATTGCTCCGCACTTGGCAGGGAGGAGCACATCTCACAAACGCAGGAAAAAAGGAGGTGGTTTTCTTCATGGTTCACCAATAGGGGACAGCCTTTCGCATATTCGTCAGATTAACATATTCTCGGATGGCATTTCCCAGGGGGAATAAAGTGTCTCAAGTTGTTTTTCAAGCTCCTGTGCACTGTCTGAACAGATAGTTATGAAATTGCATTGCTAATGCTTACAGTGGAGAGGGTTTCTGTTCTGTGCCGCAATGAAAACATCCAAGGCATTGCTACACGCACTCGCTGTCTCTAAAGGTAGGGAGCAGCTTGCTGTGTCCTAAGGATGCCGTGCAGTTAAATGATGGGGCAGCAAGCAGAGAATATTTAATGTGATGGAGGAGCCAAATTTCATTGTGAAAGCAACATGCCAGCTCACCTCAGCCAAACTGGTTACGGTGCACTTTACTTACAGCACGTCAGCAATATATCTGCTCTGTCTCTTCTAGAAATTTTCAAATCACTGTCTGTCCCCCTCTCAGCTCATCTGCACTGTTTTCTTCCTCCCTCCCTCAAATGCTGCTTCCCAGCCTTTTGCCAAGTATTGCAGTTCGGTACCCAGAGAAACAGAAACATTTTAGTCTCTCCAAAACCATCCTCTCTCCCCCCACACCACTGGTATTTATGCAGGGGGGAAAAGGCTCAAGGTGGTGATATTAAAACATGTATACTTTTGTTTCACACCTTCAATCTGTCCCAAACTCAGAAGATAATAGTGTTAGAAAGGTATACTATTTACCAGACCAAGCTACTCACAGGACAATTTCTCCTTCCTCCAGCAATGTAAATATGTCCAAGTTTCCTGTTTGTGATTCCTTGGTAGCATGACTCTTTCATTACAGCCATCAGTTTCTATTTCTGAGTCAGTTTGTTCTGTCTGAGATCTTCTCACTGGCTCAATGTGAATATAAAGGGACAAGGCTTAGTGCTTCAGTTTAGTATATATTTTTATGAAACCTATATGTCAGTAACAGTTGTTGCTTTGACTGATTAGACAGTGTCTAAGTAAAATGATTAAATATGAATAACACAGGATATTTATTCAGACTTAATCTCCCTCTCTCAATCCTCAAGACATTATCTGTTGAGAGTTGCTAATGCAGAAAATGTTGCTCCTATCATCCAGATAGCAATACAAGCCATCCCATGTAAAATTTGATGGATATACTTCCTCACAGTGAGGTGGGAGGTGGGCAGAAGGCAGGTTTTCCAAAGAGCAGGTTTGAAACCCCATGCATCAGAGTTGTCAGCTAACTGCACATCAGATTTACTAACAAGCCTTACCAGGGCAGGGATTGCTAATTTATCACTGTCTTACACTGGAAGGAATGCTTAAAATACATGGCTATTTTAGGTAAGACCTGAAAATTAGTCTCCATCTTCTTGCATCCCCCAGATTTTTACAGTGAAAACACCTGCAATGTCTGAGGGTGACAAAAGGCTGCCTGTTTCAGATCTGCAAATAGCAAACAGTAACATCCCACTCCATTAGTTCAAACCCACCTTAATTTCATAATAAAAAATGGCCTGTATTTTGAATAATAAGTATCCACATCCATGACAGGTGTCCACTACACTTTCAATGTAGTTCAGTTCAGAACCTGCTGTTCCATTTCTCAGACAAAAATTTTTACAAGTCTCTTTCCCTAAAGGCTTCTTACAGCAGGGTCGAAACTGTTACCCAGAAAACTCCTTCTGGCCACAAGTTTTGTCCCATCTGTAAAAAGCTGATTTCACAGCTTCTCACTGACTCTCCTTCATCAGAAACCTGGGGCTGGCTGATGTGCATTTAGGGTTTTGCAGACTCTTTGAAAAACCCCAAACACATCCCTCAAAATATGCACTGATAGAAACACAGGAAAGATGGCCCCCAAACACCCAAAATGGCTTTAAGGTATGTTCAAATTCTTCCCCCGAGGGTACTAGATGAGACTCGAGCTCCAAGTACAGCACAAGTGCCAGGTCTCCTGTTTCTTCTCACGGCGTTTCAGCAGCAGGGCTTGGTGTTTGATCTCTTGTTGAGTGATTGAAGGCAGAAACAGCGTGGTCACCCTCATGTTATTTAATGCTGTTTTTCCTCAGTTAAGCAATTAGCACAGTCACTGAGCTGTTTTACAGCAGGTGTTACTACTCTGAATTGTTCTACAGCTGCGCAGGATCAAAGAGTCACAAAGGGAGCCCAGTGTGAAGATCTGCCACATGTTCCTTTAACTCGGCTTTGCTTGATATTAATAGTTCTGACTGTGGTCATTAACTCTCTTTCTCGATAAGATTTTTTATTTCTTGCAACATATTTGAGAGCTTTGTTCCAGACCAGCAAGCCGTGACAGGGAGCCAGGGAAGATGAGACTGATGGAATATAGCCAAGGCTGTGGCACTGTCCTGCAGAAATATTTTAGCCAAGAAAGGAAAGATCTCTCACTGCTTCAGTTAACATTATCACTAGTGTACTTAAGAGCCCTTAAGGATGTGTTGCTTGTTTTCAAAAGTCTGAATATGACTACACAGCTAGGGATCCTTAAGAATTACGGTTTTATAATATATCCTAGGGAAGCATTAACAGAACCAGCCCAATAAGGAGCAAACAAGTCAGAGCTGAAACTGTCATCTAAGAAAAACAATAAAAACCTTCTCTTTCCTCCCAAAAATATTATAGCCATACTTGTTCCCATGTTTTTCAAGTTTGAAATGTCCTCCTGTAATAAAGGTTTAGCATCAATAGCTGCATCTCAAATTGGTGTAAACTTTCAAAGCCGACAATGATAGATATGATGTCCCAATAGCTTTGGCGAAGAGCTTTCCAGAGCTTTATGAGCAGGTGCTGCTGCTTGTTTCTCGCATCCAGGACTCCAAAACATAACACACTCCAGGGTATGGTGAGAGACAGGGATGAACAGAACACAATGCTGAAGACAGAGAGAGGGGAAGCAGAGGAAAACAGTGCCTCCAGTCACAAAAGGGACCAGGAAAAGAGGGAGAGGGGTGGTTTGACAGCACCAGCACACAGGAAGGGTAAAGAAAATACACCAAAGTTGCATAAGAAAATATGCAGCAGATAGTGTATGAGTACAGCCCTGAGCTACTGCTTTAATTGTTTTATTTTGTCAACATAACAATGAATACATATTTTACCCACTTAAATGCCACTATTAAGACTTCACAGAATTCAGGCCTTCCTCAATTAACCCCATCAACAATATGCATTCCAACAGCAGCTTCAAAGGTATGGATTTCCACTCTATTAAACTCTATTAAGCTTGTACAGATCATAAAACTGTAAACCTGACAACCTGATGATAGCTCATTTTATTTTTCTCCTTCCCCTAAGCCACTCTTCCTTGGCTCCTGTGTTTTGCCACTTGACATGATAGGCTTTGCTCTCCTATTTCAAGGCCTGAGTTACTTTTTGAAGACACTCCATTGTCCTGAGCATCTTGATAATATTGGGAAGCCCAAAGTCTGTGACTGGGACTCAAAGACAGAAAGTGTTTCCTTGCAGTCTGCCTTCTCATACAGCTCGTGAGGCATCTGTCATTGAGAAACACTTTCAACATTAACAGTAATGAGCACAAAAAAGGGTTGAGGGTTTTCTGGGAGTGGTTTAAATTTTTCCAAGCAGTAAGGCAGAGTGTAAATTAGAAATTTTAGGGATAAATATTCTTTGGTTTAGGAAGGTTGATTCTTGTTTCTGCTGCACACCACTATTTCTCCTGCAGAACACTCTAACAGTGAGATTCGTGCCTTCCTTGGGGATAACTTGTCAAAGAGGATATGGATATGGATCCTATCATTTTTCCTCACTGTAAGGACAGATGTTTGCTCTGACTGGCAGATCTAAAGAATGAATTATTTTTCTCTCTGCTGAGATAGATATCCTCCCTAGATAAATTTGAGCATGATCAACAGATATCTTCTTTAGAAGACTGACACACTGACAAAATTTGAAAAATGATGCACATGTCCCCTGGCAGGAACATCCTCTCTGCAAAGCAGTGACATAGAACTGGAAAAAAATGATCTGTGCACCTTTCACATTCCATCATTTTATTCTGTGCTCTACACCTCTATCAAGGCAAGCATAAGATGAAGGCCTGAGACAAAGTAGGTATATTGCCAAATAGTTTTTAATAGTATTTTTGGCTTCTCCATTGTCCATTATTTCTTAGGAAGAACTTTCTTCCCTGGCAGCTGGATGTTGAGTGTTACTTCCATGCTCTACAGGGAATTAAGACTTCTGTTTGTAACCTCTTCTTCCCTCTTCAGATTCAGGGCAGCTCAGGAAATGGTGTTTCTTATATTGTAGAAACACCAGAGGAAGAAGAAAAGTGGGCCAAATCCTGCTGTGCTAGGTATGAGCCAGGAGACCTTGCCAGAGCTCCACAGCCTGCCCTGGTTCTGCTCCTGAATAGAAGAAATCATCTGTGAAAGGAACTGACCGGGGGCTCTTCCATGGTCACCATCGTCCACTGAAGAGGAGATGGCCAAGAATTACATGGGAAATGTTACTTCAGCCCCTCCTTCCAGCCTAAATAGGACAGAACTCCCCCCTCCCATCACCAAATGAAGGAAGGAGAGGTATTGAATGAAATCCATAAAACCAAAACCAAGACACAGCAAAGACTCCACAAAATCCCCTCAGGGCTACAGCAGTGGACAATGTCCTTCTGAACGGAGGGACCCAGAACTGGACACAGCACTCGAGGTGTGGCCTCACCATTGCCGAGTTCAGGGGAAGAATCACTGTCCTGCTCCTGCTGGCCACACTATTGCTGATCCAAGCCAGGAGCCATTGGCCTCCTTGGCCACCTGCGCACACACGCTGGCTCGTGTTCAGCATCCCCAAGTCCTTTTCTGCTGGGGCCACTTTCCAGCCCCTGGAGAGGAGAATCAGCAATGCCACAGCAACCTGCACACTTGCAGCAGCCTCACTGAAGCACTGGAGCACCACCAAAACCCTGACTTTGCAACCTCTCTCTTGGATTTCATTTGCTCATCATTTTCACTCACTGTGCTCTATTGCATTTCATATTGTAAATAGTTCTGAACATAAACTGTCTCTATTTGTTTCTAACACCCACAGGGTGCCCAGCATTAATGATCACCACAGCCTTTAATGACTCAGAGGATTCTGAGTTCTGGCTGTACTTGAAAGAACCTCAAATACCTCAAAGCATGGAAATTGAGGTATTTGCGTTTTTGAGGGCTTTCAAAATACTAATTAATATCTATCCCACTGCTAACTCCTAACTTCCCATCTTTGTCCATTCCCACTTACTTTTTAAGGTGTATTTATTCTCTCCAATGGGTTGCTTTGCTTTGGTTGAGCTGGAAGGCTGCAGCAATGCACCAAGGATATATTCCACGCCGAAAAGCCACTGTAGTTGTACCAATTATTTGCGCACCACAGAGCTTCCCTTTTATAATTAACTTCATACATTCACGTCTTCAATGCTAAGTGTGTAGCTTCATCACTGCACTAAGCTTCGTTCTGCTCAGAAGGCAAGGGCAATAATTTCCTGATCGGGGCCTGGGAGGTTTATTTGTGCAGACACAGTGAGTCCTGAAGCTAATGACATTTGTATAATTGGGGGCCCATGCAGAGGGAGCATCGGCATTGCCGGAGCCCTGCATGAGCTCCTCTCTGCCTCAGCGTTTGCAGGCCTCCCCAGCTTAGCATCTTGACTCCAATTCTCCCTCCTCCATGACCAGAAAGCCTCAGGAATCACCCCAATATCTCCCTCTCATTCTGCTCTGTGCAAAGTCTGACAGGCAAGCAAAGCTTGCCGAGCCTGCTCCTCTCCTGATTGTGAATGTGGAGTATGTAGCACCTATTTTTCTTTGTTCTGCATCTGGCCATAAAGAAAATTAAGGTTGGCAGAACTCTACTACAAGATTTAAAGTAAGTCGCTGGTAAAACAAACCTGTTTGTAATGGAAATATGAGATTTAAAGTACATCACTGATAGATAAAATAAGTCTGTTTGTAATGGAGATAAAAGCTATTTATATTGCTGTGGTACAGGGTAAACATTTTTTTTTTTCCAGTCAATAATAAACTCACCAAGAAATGCATTTTCTCTTGTCCAGAAGCTGTTCCTGAATTCTGGTCAAATTTCCTGATGGTTCCATCTGAGAAGAAAAAAAAAAAAAATAAAAAAATAGCTGGTAGATGGTTTTGTTACCTTTGACCAAACAGTTTCATGCAGACTCACACAATAAATTTTTACTGAGGTCCACTTCCTCTATGTAGAAAGCGTGGAACTAAACAAATGACTGCATTTTGTAAATTTTGATGATTTCTCACATCGTTTGGGTCAATATTTCAATTTTGATTTCTTCTCCCTACATTGTACTCATCGTGACTTATTACTTCAATTTATACAGGGCTAGATGAATTACAGAGATGCTTTTAACAACAATTTTCACACTTCCAGTGTCTAAATTATGGAAGTATTCCCGATAATTAGGCTTGCCTTCAAATTTTCTGTTCTTACTGATAGCTGGAAACATAAAAATCCCAACCCATACAAAATCTGAAAAAGGATTTTAAAACAATCTTGTCAGAAGGAACATCATGTTTTAGAGGGACTGCCAGGACAAGCTATGGGGTTATGGCTTCTCTGTCTCCACGAGTTATCTGGGATTCCTCTCACCTGTTCTCCAGTTCCATAACCAGCATGTCTGCTTGTAAATATTAGGAACTGCTGCAAAAGTAGCATCTCAATAAGAGGTTGAAATAATAATAATAATAATAATATCAGCAACAATAATAACAATAATATCAGCAAGAACAACAATAATAAAAGAAATAATAGTAATAAATCTGCTAACCAAATCCACTCACCTGTGCTGACCAGACTTACAACCAGTTTTGGTCTCCCTTTTCAGTCAATTGTTCCAAAGTCTGTTTACTTGAAACATTTCTCCCGGCTTTGATCAAATGCCTAAAAAATTGAGAGGCTGAGAACTGAGACAGGCAGGAAGAGCTCAAGAATGCCTAACTTTGGCTTTGCAGGTTTGAGCAATATTAAGTAAGGATGTTTCTGGAGAGCCCAAGTGGTCATCTGAGATCTGAGGCTCTGCTGAACAGCAGCCACACAACTAAACCCTTAGAGTCCATTAGCCTGAAGGTGTAAATGAAGAATACACTCAGCTGAACACTGACCTCAGTGAAATGGGAGGGAAGAGTCCCTTTTCCCTCTGAAGGGGAGCTGGCAGGTTGCAGGAGTTCACCCAGGATATTGTATTGCCTGTGGTCTTGAGATGGGAGGCCCCTTTTTTTTAAGGCCAATGTGCAATTGTTGAAATTGAGCTGGCAGAACCTGCCTGGGGAACAAACTCACCTTTTATTAAAACAAAAGAAAACTTGCCAGAGCTGCTAGGCTCAACACAGCTTGATTAAAGACGTTGGGGAATTTACCAATCAAGGAAAGGGCAGAGCACCGAAAAAATAAGAAGTGCTAGATCAGTTAAAAGGAGCTAGAGAAAACCCTGAGGCTCTGCAGCTGGTCATTACTGATGCAAGAGATAGACTGCCTCATGGAGAAGGGATATAATGGGAGAAGAGGAGCACATTAATCTGCAGAGCTCAGCATTAGGGCTGACTAATCACACACAGCACTGGCAGCTGGAGAGCACAGACCCTGTTCTTAGAGCAGGGGCTTTGCTGTAGATCCCTGTCTGCCATGGGAACATGGGCTACACGTCTGTAAGCCCTGAGCAGTGCAGCTCGCTCCCACCCTGCCCTGCCAAAGGAAATTGCTGGGAAAAGTAACTCCAAAGTGTGTCCACATCGAGAGCAAAGTGGAGGTGCTTCAGCGAGCTGCGCTGATCGAGCAGCGCTGAATCCTTTGGCAGCAGGTGATCACCAACCCTGCTGGGAGTCAGCCCTGCTGGAAATCATTATCACTGGAGAGGCTGCAGGGGAAAAATCCCTTCTAAAGGCACTTCAGTGCAACAATGTTAATTGCTGATTGTGATTCCCTGCCTCCTGCAAGACAGCGGGAGAGTGGAGGGAAGAGGAGGATGCATAAAGTGAGCTCCCTGAGGCAGGTGAGCAACAGGTATGTGTATTTACCCAGACATAGATAAAGGCATAAAACATGCCTAAGTTCTTTTCACACTCTTATCAGCAGCACTGGGATAAGGAATCCAAGGCTTCACCACGCAGAATCCATTTCTGCATTGTTGAAGAAGTGCCTGACTCACAATTAGGCTATGGACTGATTAATAACAGGACTTCAGGACATGTGGCCACACACCAGGTCAGACCACAGAGTTTCACCAGGCTCCTGTACTTGCTGTATGACAGAGAAGGAACTGAGATTCACCAGGGTCTCATTGAACTCAGTCCCTGTCCCTGCCTCTGATGCAGACAACTGTACAATCTGTGGGTGTGATTTCAGGCCTGATCTCTGCTGCCAGGAAGAGCATGCACCAAGCTCAGTGTAACCTGCCTCCCACTCACCGCCGAGAAACTCTGTACCTGTGAGAGAAAGCAATTAATTCGTATTTGCCAGCGTACAACAATGCAAAAAACGGCAACAAATATTTCTTGCCCTGCTGCATTTCAATGCTTTGCACAAAATTTTCTACCCTCTCCACCTCTCCTGTCTGCTGTGAGAAGTGTCAGAAGACGTCAGATTCCAATGCCCAAATTAAATGTAATAATCTGATCAGAATGAAATGCCAAATGAGTCACCTCCTGCAGCAGCCTCTGTGCCACCTGTCCTTTGCGCTGCCTCTTAGCTTTCATAGTCTGCTGCTCAATACAGTGTCCAAGATAGTATGAAATGGCCCTGATAAAGAAGGAGCTAATGGATAAAAACACCAAGAGAGCTTTCAGGTAGAAGACTGCACTATAAGCAGATATAAGTGATAGTATTTGTAGAGGACTTGCCCTGTACTCTTCCTTTTTAATGGAAAAAGTGATGTTGATAGAATAATTCTGAATTTTTCACTGCTCTTCTAAATGGCACATCAATGAGAGAGTGACAATGTTCTCACCATTAAACCTGACAGAGAAATGTGTGCTCCCTGACTCCAGAAGGCTGCAATAATGTAGAAAGTGGTATGAATCTGAATCAGTTGACCTGGTGGGGACCTGGACACAGAACAGTGTGGTACCAATAGCTTTTAATACACTGGCTGAATCTGGTACCAGTTCTTGCTCCTGAAAATCAAAGAAGAAACTCATCTAAAGAAGCTATCTGCTGCTTTTGTTTGGTTTTGTTTTGCTTTGTGTTTTGATTCTTAAAGAAAGGTCAACAACATACCCATAAACTCTGAGCTTGTGTCCTAGCTGGGAAATAGAAGGAAAACTTCGGAAAAATATCTGCAATCTATAATTCCTTCTCATTCTCATTCCATCAGCAAGTCAAAAGAAATTAGTTCTGTCCTAAAATTTAAGAAAACTCAAAAATAGGTTCCACCCCAACCCCCTACACACCTACATTTTCTCTTTGGTTAAATTCAGTGTAACTCACTGCTTAGGATTCCTAAAGCATGACACTTCAGTAAGACACTACCTTGCCCCCCAGGCTATCCTAAAAAGCAGATCTCTTTTGGAAGTTTCTTCTTCTAAAGCAAGAAATGTCCAAAATAAAACAACTAAAACAAGCTCCCAGTTCCTCCCCTCTTAAATACTGGAGTTATTCTGCTTCACACAACTGTTCCCCATACAGCCTCAGCTTCTCGAGTCACACAGTCAAAACCTTCCATGCCAATCGTATTTTATCAGCAGTAATTATTTGCTGCTACCAAGGCTAAGAAAAACAGCAAAGCAAGAGGAGGACTGGATGGTGGGAAAACCTGTTGAAAGAAAAGATTGATCCAGCAGAAAAATGGGCCATGTTAGGGGAAATGAGCCTTTCACACCGCATACAGCAGTTTACACTCTCTGTATTCTTTGTCCTTTTCGTATATCTGGCTGGCTTCCTAAGGCTTAAAACATCTGATAGCAGGAAGGTAAAACTGTCCTAAATGTCTTCAGAAATCTGCTTGCCTATTAGTAATTCCCTAGAGAAAATGTAAAGAAAATCAAACACCAGACTTCACATCCTGAGCATGCCTGGTTATGCATATTTAATAAGAGGAAACATACTGTAAGATAAAAATGAGTGTCCATGGAAACTGCATATCTGTCCTTAAAAAAAAAAACCAAACTAAGAGCACTCCACATTAAATTTTACATATGATTTTCTTTCACATACAGACTCCCTCTACCACTTTTGGTGTTCTGTATTGGCTGTCAGAGATGCTCACTATTACTTTGGCATCTCCAGGATGCTCCCAGCCCTGTGCAGCTCTGGGATCTGTCATGTACCACACACAGCTCGGGCTGCACGAAGGCTTTTCTGCACCAGGCGAATGTGGGCTGCAGCGAAACCTGAGCAGGAAGGCTTGCCCCTAGGATTGAGAGCTCTTCATTAACTTTTGTAAGGGGTTTGAGGAGGGGAAACAAAACAAAATGAAACAAAATGGCACTGGGAAGCCTGGTGCAGCCTGTGCTTGGCCAAGAGAGAAGGAGGAGCTGTGCTCTGGTCCCTGTCTTCACACTCTGTGGGTACAGGGCACAGACAGGAAATATGGGTCTCTGTCACAGGGACACGAGGATCATCCAGGGGCTATTTTCAGGAGCTACCCTGAGCCCACGGTGCTGTAGCAGCTCAGAGCACAGCCAGCAGCTGTCCTGGTGCTTTCTGGGGGGAGCTGGGCTGCAGCTCTGAGCTGGGGTTCATGCTCAGGACAAAGCATTGAGCACAGGCGTGTGGGGGACCAACAAACACTGAATCATCTTGTGGTTCTCAGCTCCAGCTCCCCGAGCAGTGCTGAGCACCAACCAGGGCTCAATGAGCCTCTTTGTTCCCAGCACCAGCTGCTGGGACTGTGACGAGCGCTCCGTGAGCAGAGGTTTGCAGGAGATGCGTGCGTAGAGAGAGCAAGGGAACAGTGCCACAATTAGCACAGGGTGTACAACCAAGCTTTTAGCAGAATGAAAGCAAAAGTTGGCTTCTTCAGCATTTTACCTTTAACAAACAGGCAAATTTGCCAAGTCTATCAGCTGGCAGCGCTGCAGCTCTGGGAAAACTGTGAGTTGTACGCACTGGGGACATACTGGGTGATGCTCAAAGGCACCACCTAAATTGTGGTGACAGCAAAGGCCACCATGGAATACTTGGCCTCTTCCAAACTGTTTCCATATGGACCCACTGTATAAATTGCCTTAGCATTCAGTAACTTTGAGAATCAAGGCCTTACCGCAGAAAAACAGTATCTTGAGCTATCACGTTATTACCATTGCTTCCAATAGAGTTGTGATTTTCTCCTCTTCAGTAACTAGGAAGTTAAATCCAGTCCCTACTGCAATTTTAATAGCAGTAAGAATTTCCACAGTGGGATCAGACATTTAAACAAAGAGCAGAGGTTTCCCACCTCATTCCACAGAACACTGACAAACCCAACCGCTACCCTCCTCATCCTCCTCTTCACGTCTCTGCACACATTCTTTCTGTAGCTGCTGCCTTTCATTTAATTTGCTCTTAAGGAAAGACATCCCAAAGGTTTTAGTTGCCCAATTTTTAGACAAACATAACCACACGCACCTGAAAGCTACAAAGAGATTCCCTTCTTCATGCAGTACAATTACTTCAGGCTTCACCATGCATTCACAAGCAAATTTGGTTTCCTCCCTCCTTCCCTTCTGTGTTCATCTTGAATGAGAGAGAAGTTTTATCCTGCTCCCCTGTTATCATGCCAGGCATCCATAAATTAATTCCATGGCTCAATTCTCCTTACTCTCCTGAAACTGGGCACCTGCAAAGTCTGCCTGCTGAGGTTCCCTGCTGCCATTCAGTGGAGCCATTTGGGAGCAGACCTAAGGGCTCAAGCAGCAAGGAGAGGCTCCCTGGCTCTGCCCTATCTCCCTTGCTGTAGTGCCCCCACTCGTGCTGCTCACATCTCCGATTTCCCACACTCTTTCTCAACATCACTCTGAAGTTTCTCTGGAATGTGCTCTGGCCTGTGTGTCCCTGGTAGAAAAGATGGCCTGGCCAAGACAACTTCATGGGAAATCTGCCTGTTCCACACCAAGGATTTCATGTCTGGCATCCAGTATCACACATGGACAAGGCTGATTGATAAGGGCTGCACAGTCTTATTACATCATCATGTTATAGCATGATGATGGGTCTGTGGCACATTTAAATTTAAATAAGGATTGCACGTTCTTATAATAACATCATGTTATAGCATGATGATGGGTCTGTAGCACATTTAAATTTAAATAAGGATTGCACGTTCTTATAATAACATCATGTTATAGCATGATGAGGGGTCTGTAGCACATTTAAATCTGAGTCAGAACCCTGAGAAGTGAGAGCCATACAAGACGAAAGGTTTCACAAGCTAAAGGGGTGCATATCGCACAGTTTCACCTTCTTGATTTTACAATACTATGATATTTTTTCCAGAAATACAAGCTCAAGAACTTAGTTTTGGCCCAGAAAGCCAGGCAGAGGTTGCTCAGTTCTGGATCCATGTGGCCACTGTACCCCAAGAGGAGTTAACAAGATTTAGGCAGCATTGCTGTCTACAATAATTGGATGACTGGAATAGATGGGCCTTGATGTGCTAGCCCTAAAATCCTAATTTTACTGTGGGAGCACAAACTCCCACGCTTTAGGAGTGGGACCCCCCATACACATTGGCCTGTTCCAGACTGGACGAGTCCCGGCAGCCTGTGGAAAACAGGGATCAAACACCTCAGTGCAGCAGTAGGATATAGATATGCTCAGGCAAACATGGTAGCTGAGGAGAACGGGTGGTAGGAGGGAGGGAAGAACTGTGCTCCGTGGCCAGCAGCAAGGACACGACGACACACAGGAAGCTGCTGGGAATCCAGAATATCGAACCATGGGCTGGCAGACACCTCATTCCACTCATTATTCCATTTGCGATTTTTTTGGTCATCTGTTTTGTTCCTGGGACTGACTTCTTTCCATGTGGCTTGCCAAGGATACATTCCAAATGTATTGCTTCCTGTCAGGGTAAGAAACGGGTTAAGTTAGCTTAGAATTAGGTTTATTCTCCAACCAGGATCTGTATGCCCTAATAAAGTCAGGTAACTGTATTACTGGGGTAGCTTGAAAACAGACAAAATCTGCTTTCTGTTTTTGCTAAATCCACAGCTAAATGATTTTTGAGGGGGATGTTTTCATGGGAGATAAAAGACTAAAATCAATGATAGGACTGTCTGAAGACTGAAGTTTCATTTTATCTCCACAAAAAAATCAGGAGTCAGCTATTCCAGTCACTCTCTATTAAGTTTTGGTTCAAAAATGTCACTTGTACTCACAGCAGCTCTGAAAAGACTATTTATCTGAATCCAACCGTAGCATAAAGATTCTTTTGGAATCTTTTGTTTATTGAATGAGATAAGCATGCGTAAGTAATGCCATTTATTGCAAAAAAAGCACTTGTAGGTGATACGAAACTGAAACTGTGATATGTGACAAAAATTAATAACAGTAATCATAAATGGTTATGAGAATGGTGTGAGGTCTAGAGATAACACAAGAATACACTTAGATATCAATCTGTGATTTAGGGAATTTAGGAGAAAAATGTCTGACAGTTCAAAAAGGAAAATTATTATCTCTTCCAAACATTTTTCAAGAACAGCAACCAGAGTTCAATGCTCTAAATTATGAATGTTGCTGTTATAGCATGATGATGGGTCTGTGGCACATTTAAATCTGAGTCAGAACCCTGAGAAGTGAGAGCCATACAAGACGAAAGGTTTCACAAGCTAAAGGGGTGCATATCGCACAGTTTCACCTTCTTGATTTTACAATACTGTAACATTTTTTCCAGAAATACAAGCTCCAGAACTCAGTTTTGGCCCAGAAAGCCAGGCAGAGGTTGCTCAGTTCTGGATCCATGTGGCCACTGTACCCCAAGAGGAGTTAACAAGATTTAGGCAGCATTGCTGTCTACAATAATTGGATGACTGGAATAGATGGGCCTTGATGTGCTAGTCCTCAAATCCTAATTTTGCAATCAGTCTTCCTTTGCAGCTGGCTCTGTCTAGAGACTCCTGCGAGAGGAATTAGGATTAAATATTTTTTTCTAGATACTATTTCCTTTAAACACAGATCTAGATGTAAAGCGCAACTAAGTAGAAACAAACCCTTGCTCATTTTCTGTTTGCAACTAACTTCTTTATAAAGAGCTTAGTCTCCAGTTCAGCAAAGCCTTTAATTGTGTGCTTAACTTTAAGTATGTGCTTAATGTCAATGGGACATATGGGTAAGTATGAAACTGTGTGTTTCGTTGAATAGACTAACTTACCTCAAACACTTAAATGTCTTTGCTGAACTGAGGCCCTGGCAAATAGAACAAGAAAAAGCATTTAATGGGAGATTGAAAAGTTTCCTAGTATCAGTTGTTAAAACTAGTATTTAAAGTTTTTTCTCCTCAGTGGTATAATTACATCAATAACTCATTTCAGCTCAGCCTAGAAGGAAAGATTTCTTTGAACGTTAATTGAAATGTGGGAGCTTAAACTAAGTAACTGAACTCTCTCCTTTTGGGTGTCTTTGATCAGAATGTCAAAGATATTTGGATAGTTGTTGCTATTACATCAGTGCTCATGACCTTGCCTTTAAAACATATATACATATCCTCTCTTTCTCAGTGCATTTCTAGGATTACTCCATCCCTGTAGGTATTCAGCCAGAAAAATGATTGAGTGAGTATCACGCGTGAGAATGCCATAAACCCAAGGCAGGCACTCCCCAGGATTTCAGGGCGGCTGTGATAGCGCCCTGCTGAGCTCTGTGCCCCTGATTTATGTGCGTTCTCGTTACTGAGCACTGCTAATAGTGCCTCTAAAGCAAAGGAGAGGTATGAAATGATGAACACCCTCTCATTGCTGCTTCTGTTCTTGAGTCCGGGAAATTTATCTTTCACGAGTTTCTGTACTTAAGCACTTTCTTTCACAAGTAGTTCAGTCATTGCATTTAGCATCGTTTGCTCCAAAACAGACGCTACCCTCAATCAACTGAGGTGAGCAGTTTTTGAAAAGCTATACCTGGCAGACAAAAGCAGTCTGCCTTTTGGCAGCTCTCTTTCCTTTCCTGTCCCTGAGCTCACCCTGCAGCAGAATGAGGTGTTGCCCTGCAAAAAAGAATAAATGCTATATGCAGGAAGAGTATTTCTCTTCTCTCTTGCCTTATCCAAACGTGTCCTACTCTTGTCTCTCCTATAGCTATTGCATCATATTCAGCCTCTACTCGTCCTCTAAATCTTGCCAGAACCTACATTTTGCTCTTCAACTGAAATTAATGACCACACCTATTCATCCTTCTGACATGTCTGTTCTCATTACTCCTTCATCCTTTGACCCTTCCTGGTGTCATTACCATACTAATATCTTTTACCTTGTGTGTCTTCAGCGACGGGAGCCGTTCTTTCGCATGACTTAGTATAGAGCAGTACCAGAGAGTCAAACATTTTCTAACGGCCCACTAATATTTTTCTTCATTTCTTTCCCATGACAGGCCACAGAAATATAGAGCAGTTTTACCAATATTTCAAAAAAAGTCTCAGCAAAACTCTTTTATCTAATGGCTATGGTTTTATTTCACAATCTTGGCTACATTTCAGTGAAAAGAGAAAATCAGTGGCAAGTTAAAAAGGACGATAAACAAGACTTATTATAAGCAGTATGCCAATAATTATGCCATTACTGCATTCAGTTTTTAGTGCCATGCCTTCCCAGTTTGTTTCCTGCAGCATTTTGGGACAGCTTAGACAGTTAGCAGAAACTCATGTCACTGCTCCTCTGGTTTCCCTTTTAAATTCTGATACATAATATTTGTGTTGCAGCTATCACTAGAGGTTTCTTGGTTCTTTTAAACACTTTTCTCAGAGATTTAAAATGAATGAAGCCCATATTCCTATAGGTCTTTCATTTTGTAAACATTTTCTCCTTCAAACAAAAATCTGCATTCTGGGTCATATTTGGAGATTTGTAATGTCTCTTTAATGGATTGTAAAACCAAAGGGATCGTTACGATAATCTATTTTAAATTAACTTCTATTTAAACAATAGTACATTTTTCAAAAAGATATTCAGAGGGGGAAAATACATTCTGATGCTAGATAAATTGTTCTGGTAATCAATTACCCTGTCTCTTAAAATACTGTGGGTTTTTTTAAATTCTATATTTGTTTAGCTCCAGATTCTATCCACTAGATACTCTTAATCTCTTTAGTGATGTATTCACACATATTCAGGATTGTGAAACAGGTATTTTATGTAGATATTGAAGGCTGGTATCAATTCACCTATTAACCCACTCTTAGATAAATTGGATAGATTAATTTTTTTAAATCACAGGTTACTGGAATTTCTTTTCCACAGGCTTAGAATCATTCCTTTGTTCCTCTCTGAACCTTTTATCTTTTTTTTTTCCCCCCAGATGCTTTTCTTCTTGTGTGCAAACAAGATCTGGACAGAGAATGTTAGCAATTATCTCAGTCATGCTAACTCATCTCCCTCCTGCTTGACATTCACTGCTTACCCATTCAAAGCTAATGTTTTTCTCTCAGCCATTATATTGTACAGGGAGCTCACATTCAGACACCACCTATCACAAACTCTAAATCTTCATCACTATCACAGTATTTCAAGGGTACTTTTCTGCTAATCTGTACATGTGACTGGAATTCTTTGTTCCCCAGCATATGACTTTGTATTTGTCTGTATTAAAATGCATATTGCTCAGATGAGCTTACCTTATGAAATGATGCAAATCCAGAACGCAGAAATGATCTCTCCTGTCATTATTTACCACTCCACTAATTTTTATGTCACCTGCAATATTTACTAGCAGAGATTTTGTATTTTCTTCCAGATTAATGCTAAAGAATAACTAGCATTAGGCCGAGAACAGATTACTGCAATAGGATGCAGATTTTCAACCACAGTACTTTTGAAATCCATCTACTAAATACATCTTTCAGCCAAAGCATAAAATGGCTTGGAATGAGCTCTATATACTCTATAAAACAGTAGGGAAAGGTTAAGCTGTTTTAAACAATAAAAATCCAGCTGACCAGGCAATAGATTGCAAGCTATTGTTGCCATCTAATAACATTTTAGACTACCCAGTCATAAAGTTTGAATATCATGGGAATAAAGACAAAACCACATTGTGCAACTAGAAGAAATCCAGTGCCTTAGAAATAATGCAAGGCAGCTTTCTCCTTCAAATGCATTAATCTGAGTAGCTCTCTGATAAATGGGACTTGATAATATTCAGTTAAAAAACTTTAAAAATCCTATTTATTGGGTAGAGAGAGGCATCTGCCTACTCTGACCCCCAAAATGTAAGCAAAACTTGGAAAGTGCTTGGACTCTGGAAGCAGAGGCACAGAGGCAGCACCAAATGTACATTTCTCATCTCAGGAATGGCCAAACATATATGGTAGCATCACAATAACCTAATTCTGTCCTTTCTTTTTCTTAGTCAGCACAGCACACAGTAATCTCACATGAGCCTGCATCTTGCAAGTTATGCAGGGTTTTGGCAGAACTGTCACTTCCCTTACAATACAATGCATTTGGCGCTGGCGTTCATTATTAAAGAAATAGTATTTGTCTAGGATTAGTCAGTCCAAATGCAACACTTTAGGTCTAATTTTTAGTGATATATCTGGGTCATGTATCAGTATGTGATATACAACAAAACTATATATTTATCTAATCTTGTAGTCGGAGGGAAACAATTATTGTGATATCAGAATAACTCTTAGAAATTGTGTTTCCTCTGGCTTGGACACAACTATTTAGGAATAATAATCAGTTGAAAAAAATAATTGCCAAAGGTTTTGTATGGATTTCAGAACTGCTTGCCAAGAAAGTCCTCTATTTCCACTCCTCCAGCCTTTCAGGCCTGAGACTCCAGTCTTATCTTATTACCCAAGAAAGTAAAATACCCTGGATTCTTATTGCCTTCTATTTTCATCACTTAAAATGGGTAAATAAATATTATTTCCCTTTTTGGCTTTGCAGCAATTTAGTCAAATAGCTGTGGTCTGTCTTGCTTGTTACTATGATCCCCATGCCACGATCCAGACAAATCAATCTGCTCCCATGGTGCTGCTACAAGAGAGGTCACAACTTGCTCTTTGTCTTAGTCATCTGCATTGATGTAGGACCTGTCATAATGCATTTTAAATGGGGATTGAAGAGCTAAGCTTTTGTACCTTACCACCACAGCTTTGTTCACAGACTCCCAAAATCTTAACAGGTTAGATATATGCAATATTTCTTCCCTCTTCTATTTTTACTTGGTGTTACAGGATTCAGCTAGAAATCCATATGATAAAAGGGGAAATACAGCATTCATCACAGCTCCTTCCTTTACTTATAATGTACATCTAAAGAAAATTATTATCATGAATAAAAACATTTGAAATATGACATGAAAGTCTCCTGGTCTTAAAAATTACAGACTTTCTTATTGCCAATAACACAATGTAGGCATTTAATGTTAAATATTTTTGCTTAAGGCATAATATATGTTTTAACAACTCCAACATGTGTGAACCCTTTTATAGCCCAGAGCTTCATGGAAGTAATAGAGGTTTAAAGGTAATAAGTCTCATGTATTTTATGAAGGGGGTGAACTTCCCTGACACACTCACATTTTGCAGGTAGTAGAGTTTCCAGGTGCAAACAGAATTAGACAGATGGGGTGGAACTGTTAAGAAAACTGAGTTTAGTCATGTGAATTGGATTTTCTAAAAGTGGAAACATAAAATCACTCTTTCATTATCCTTGCATCTGACAAAATACATTATCATATGCTTTTGCTTGAACAGTGTAAAGACCATTCAAAACAGATACAATTGCAAATCAGGAAAGATCACACTTGTGTGGAGCCCTGACAACGTGATCTCATCAAGCTAGAACTTGAAATTGCAAGTGTCACTTCAGATAAGATCAGAGAACATTTCCTGTCCCAATGATGTGACATTATCAGGTTTGAGACTGTAGCAAAGGCACATGCACAATTTTGTGAACTAACAAGGCAGATTGAGAACACACTGGTTGGCAGGATATTTTAGATCCTGAGATTGCCTTGAGCTGGGCATAATTACAGCTCATTTTTTGCACATGGGAGAGCCATCTCGAAGACGAAAAGAGCAGGGTATTCACTAAGGAAGGAAAAATGTTGATCTTTCAATTAGCATAAGTTCAAACATCTGAATTGTGTTTCACAGTGTACAGACAGCTTCTGGTGAAAAAAGCCACCTTCTGTAAAGGCAACTCTTCGGTGGCTACGCTTCCATTTGTATTGGAATCATTTAACACATAGAATTCTGCTTTTAACTGTTATGTACTTAAGCTTGCTCACAAAAAAGCCCACAAACAAACAAACAAACAAACAAACCCACCCCTGCTGCTATTAAACTGCTTAAATTTCATCCTTAAGATAGTTCATTAGGAATTTATTAGCAGGACTTTTCTGTTCGGTTGGACTTCTGAACTACAAAATAAACACACTGTTGACAGCCATAAAGAAAGAAGGGCAAGGAAGCCAGTGAGATTTCTGGTCTCTCTGCCTGTTTCTGGCATTGTTTAGAGCTTAGTACCCAGCACTTCCCCAGGGACCGATTCAGATTTAGAAGGTAGATACCAGTCCAAAACAGGTTTAATGTATTAAAAGCAGTGATAGAGAAGATGCTGGAGGTCACACAAGAATTAGTCACATGAAAATGTTTCCCAGCACTGAAAACCTCAAAGTCATTAAAGACCTCTCCCAATCTGGAAATTCCTTAGCACCTACAATTTACTTTTAATTGAACAGTTGCTAAAATACCGCCTTTTCAGGAAGATTTGTATTTGGGACTTCAGTATCCTCCATGGCTTTAACTCTGTTACCTGGCTAAAGATCCCTGGAAATCAAGGCTTGGGAGCAGCTCCACTCTGCTGAAGCCATGAGACTAGAATATACATATTGGTATTTCCATGATGGAAGAAACAAAGTCTATCGTGGTAAAGCAGCTGGAGGAGACAGAACTGTGAAGTGCTTTTGCCTCACAGCTATAAATAAATGTACTTAGGAATAAAACATTATTTTATCAAGCATATACATGGTCTAGTCAGAAGCTGTGTGATTTCATGTAGCATGGGCTGCAGCATTTGAAATACTAATTCCATGGGCAGAAGTTTACAGTAGGTTGTTTTACCCAATGTATGCGTGTAGTGTGACACCAAAATAATTATTTTAAAATTAACATTTAAAGGGAGAGCATCCAATCCCCTACAAAAACCAGTAATTTTTTCCAGTGACTCCCCAGCATATTAAGACCACAATGATTGACAACTTCCTCTACAACATTTGACAAAACAGAAAACTATCACTTTAGTGCATAACTAAAAAATAGTGTTGAATGTGTTTCAACATTGTGGCTCTTGTTCCAGCTACTCATTTTTGCACAAATGTTCATGTCAGGTGAAGAAAAAAACCACCATGCATTCTTCATATTAACAAACTTTCTTGCACTGATTAATGCAACATTTTATGAGACCTGAAAGAACAAAGTTAAATGAACAAGAAGTGAAAACTTATGATGGATGTGTCCCTCATAGCATTTAGATCTTTTCCACTTGATTAAAAATTCCTAGTTCCTCTTCACTGAATTGTTTAGTTTTTTAGCAGTCTCTGTCCTGATTAAAACAAATTAGCATCAAAGATCCCCAGCTGAATGAGGAATCATTAATTGAGAAACATGCAATGCTCCTTAATTACCTTAGAACAGTCAGAGAACAAATAATCTTGGGTTTCAAAGGGGTTTGCACGCACTGTGCACCGTGGGCTTATTCTCAGTGTCTGCTGGAATAAAAGTAGACTTGCCTATACCGTGGAGGGATATCAGTACAAGCCTCAGTAAACACATTGTAGATTGTTTATCTAAAGTGGAGAAAAAAAATAGTGAGGCAATGGCTGACTGGAAGAGATAGATGTTTCAGTTTATTGTGTTGACCATAGCTTTTGATTTGCTTTGCATATTCCAGCATTGACTGAGAAAGAATGAAAGCTGTTTGTTATTGATACGAACTGAAGTGATCTTGGAGCTGGAGCAGGAGTGCTTAACTCAGAGGTACCTAATAAAATGTCAGACATGAAGGTGCAGCGGGTAACCATGCACTTTGAATCAGCAGAAAAAAAGGGCAAAAAGTATTTCATAGAACCTGGCTCAAAAGGACTCTGAGGATTATTTGCCATGCCTTGGTCACTTGCTCTTTGGTACGCAGTTCTTCTGTTTGTTTTTTTAAGCTATGACTCAGGTCATAGTGCCAGCCTTCATAGGAGGAGGAGTAACTGACTTTTTTAAGGGCACAATATACTTACTAATCTGAATATCTTAACATTTGTTTTGCTTCACCAGCTCATAGAAGAAATCCTGCAGGAAAATGCCACTCAATAGCACTGAGCATTCTCCTGGAGTGGGGCTGTCATTTACATTGCTTTGGCACTAAGGCTAATCCAGCAAGTGTTACTAATCTCAAAACTGGACAGGAAAATTAAATGCTGTGCAGAGCTACCTGAGCTTGCTGGGAACAAGCTGGCTTGTCCCAGTGCCAGGCTCCTGTGCTCTCTCATGGAGCTAATTAGCTCTGCAGAGCAGTGAGCTATTAGCAGGGGTGTAGGACAGTGCTGATGCAGCGATGCCCTTCTGGTACCCAGATTAACTCACCTAGAATTAGCTGGAGAGATTTGCACCACAATACTTATCCTATGTAAGTGTGTCCTTACAATCACAGAGAAAACAAAGGGAAACAAAACCCTGATGCAATGGAATACAATGTTTGCAGCTGGCTAATCAGATGATCCCAGTAAATTTAAACACCATAGTAATGCATTTTAAAAGAGCCTCTACACCACAGGAAGGGTTTGGGCTTGCTCCCAGTTTCTATAAATCTGTGCCATTATTCTAGATTTTACAACAGATTTTTGCTGACAAACCTCAGAAGGGTGACTTTAAGATCGAGGAAAGAACTTGATCTAAATATCACATCCTGCTGTTAGCACTCTAGAACCTGAGGGACAGGGGTGGCACATCCAGCCACTTATGTTAAAACCACTGTGCATGATCTCTTTTCAGTCCACAGCCACGAAATCTCTGTCTAACTGAAAGCCTGAAGACCTCAAAGATTTCACTGGGGCTCATTCTTCCCCCGATAAGGATAGTATGCACTTATGAAGCAAAACTCCCTTTTCGCTAGTCTGTGTAAAACCAGAGAAGAAAGTTGGAAAACACCTGGAGCCTCCAGAAGCCACTGCACTCCTTATGCAGAGAGATATCTTACAGATTTGCAAGCAAGACCACTGACCTTGAGCCAAACCAATACTGCCACAGGTGAGATCCATATACATATTTATGTGTGTGTGTTTCTGTGTGAGCACAAATGTACCATTTGGAGTAAATACGAGTTAGATAAGCACTTTATTTTGTCTCTCCTCCTTTGAAACAGACCTTCACTCCTAACAGCTAAGGGAGAAATCAGAAAGCTAAGTATCATTTTGTTCCCTAGTTTAAGTTTTATTTATTTAGAATTTAGTGATGCTGGTTTTGTTGTTGAAGTCATAACCTTAATGGGTACATCTGCTGATGCCCTTCCTGTTGGCCTTCATTTTTAGAGACTATAAACTGAACAAGTTGATATTCCCAGACAGCAGAACTATTGCTGGCACATTGCACTGTCACAGGAACACAAATACAGAAACCTTTGCAATTCTATGTTGTTTGCCTTCAAAGCAAGGCTTAAAAAGCAGGCAAAAGCCAACCAAGCCTCAAAGCACTCCTTTTTGGTAATTCTTATAAAAAAGGCAGTTGTAACAGAAGACTGAACAATGACAAGCTCAATGGCAAGTTCTGAGTGCTTCAATTTTGAGCTACCATTAAGCTGCACAGTTTTAAAGGCCCCTTTTGAAAAATGGATTAGTTTATTAAATAAACTAAATGCTAACGTAGACTACCATTAGCAACAGCAGTGGCTGAGTTTTGAGGAGAACATAAAGCTGCATTTTCCTTTTTATGGGACTGGGAGAGGCACAGTGAGAGGCAAACCCTAAGAAATGACAATCTGGTTAAGTAATAAAAGAACACCTTTACAGCAATATGAGTAATTGACTTAAAATATTTTAATTTCTCAAACATTCCCCTCTAACCCTCCAAATATTGCAGAAAACAACCCCCAGATCTACTGCACCACAGAAATTAGGCACTGGCTTTGCACACCAGCTCTAACTAGAATTGCTTGGACTCTTGTATAAAACAATACCTTGGACACACATTTGACCCTTAAAGTTGTGCTGACCGCAAAAACCTGGGCAGGCTAAAGGACTGGGGTCAAATTAAAGCAATATTACTTGGATTTCAAGGCCTTTGCTTCATAAAGAAGCACAAGTTCTTAGAAAACACTTGAATAAATCTTGGGAAGGCAGATAAAGCTAGAGAGGCCTAGGGAAAGAATGGACCCTGAGGTCATGGAACATTTTGAGTATATGGCACAAGAGAAGCCCCAAAAAGGGGAACAGCTGGCTGGATATTAAAACTTTAAAGGTCTCTACAGGAGACAGCCTTGTCCCAGCAGAGACAAAATAAACATATATGCTACAATTAAAACTTACAAATTCTGAGCAATTAAAGAGACACTGAGTAGCGACTCAGCAAGGACAGGTCTGAAGATTTCTATTTGAAGTGTGCAGATGATGCTAAGTGTAAGGCGATTGGAGATACTTTAGGAGAACTGCTGAAGGAACCAACAGCATACTCCCAAGAGGAAAGATCAAAGATTTTGGAAAGGAATTAGGATCAGGATGTGGCAAGGACTGCTTGCCTTCAGAACCTGGACCAGGCCCATGATGAGATTGAATCAAAAGAAAATGCCAAGAGAGAAAGCCACTTCAGGACACTTGAAGGGCATGGTGGGGAGGATGTGGCAGAGAAGGAACATTAATGCTTAAGAAGAAAGTAGAATCTTCACCTGGAGGAAAGAGCATCATTCCTTTGCCAGTCTGATAAACAATGAAAACCTTTTCTTTTTAAAGAAAGTTACAAAGGTGTGGACCTGAGCTGTTTGCGGAGCTCAGCTCTGAAGAGATCCAAGAGGCAATCACAACTCTTTGGGAAGAACTTGGCACCATGTATTGACAGGGTTGCCATTCAATTATTAAAAGCAGAAGGAGGTAAACAAAGCCAAAGGCTGTGCAGAATAATTCTGTTGATTTCAGATAGCTGAAAAATCTTCAGAGCAATGGAAGGTGGTTTTCAGAAATGCGATGTAAAAGCAAGCACAGTGAGTGACTGTGTTTTTCTGAAAGCCTATAAAGCTTTCTCAGAAGGGTTTACATTTTTGGGGGGTTGTTTTAATGGGATTTTTTGTTTGTCTGTCTGCTAGTTTGTTTGTTTGTTTTTTAATAAAGCAGGAACATTTCAGTAAAACCAATTGGGATTTTGGAAAATAGTTCTCCCAATGAATGATATATTTGAAGATAGAATGAATACACACACTTCTAGATTATAAAAAATCTTGCAGTGCTTTATTGTGGCCTTTGAGCCACATTGGAAGAATTTATAACTCTATAAGATATTTTTAAACAGGCATGGTCACAATTTGCAATGGAGAAAGCGGAACATGAAGGAGGTGTAAAATCTCTAGCCCATTTAATATAAATGAGGGATTAAGGCATGGAAATGCATTATCCCCGATATTCCTCAACACGGTTAAAATGTTACACTCACTGACATTTTCAGACTACAGTGGCCAAAACAGTGGAGCACCTTTGGGGTCCTATGGTCTGAGCAACTGAGAATGAAGCAGAAGGTGCCTTATGAAAAACGGCTACTTGAAGAAAAAAACCAAAGAAGAAATAATATAAAATCAAACATCTAATAAGCCTGAATAACCAAAAATATCAGTAAATTGAATATATTAATAAAACATTTACCAAGAAAAGGAGAATTACATCAATAAGGAAAATCATGAGCAAATTCTGTGACTCCTGTTGTATGAAAAGCCACAGAGTATGAATATCTGCCAGCAAATGGTTTGTGGTTTTTTTTAAATTCTGTCTCGAGTTGTGGTATAAAAAACTAACACACAGCACTACGAAATGAATCTGATACCAAATAACTTAATAACTAAAATACACTTAGCACTCTTACAGTGACTCTTATTTTTAGATCAATACAGAGCTCTGAGTACTCTCTATAGATTAATTAATTAATCAATCTTAAACATTCCCATGTCATTAGTAAGGTTAATTTTATCATGCCTAAGTATTCAGTTAGGAAACTTTTTTGGTCATATTTCAACCATCTATTTAGAAGCAGAAACAAAGCTACCTGTATTAATGGAAAGATTTTTATACCTGACCATTTGGGTCTTAGTGTTTTGGGAAGGGATGGGGAAGAGGAGACATGCAGGAGTATTGACAGATCTCATGTCTGAGAGAAAGCTTTAGGAAACAAACAATTTGTGTAGAGTTCTTTCATGAAAACATCCACACTGGTTATCCCAAATATTATGTTCCAAAACTATGTTTCTTTTTCTCAATTATATTTTATAATTGAATGTCTTAAAAGAACTTCAGGACTCCACATGAAAAAACAAATTTGGCTTTATATTAATCCCTAAAAATCATACAAAAACAATGACTTCTAATAAATACTGACCTGAGAATAATTGTTAAAAGGACCCAGACCTTCAGTAGAATAAGATGTTTGTAGTATCTTCTAGGTCCTGAAGTGCATTTGAAGAGCTCCATCTTACTTTTTTCTTGCTTCTTGTTTAATGAAAGGTCTTTTAGAAAAAGGCATTTGCTAAAATTGGAAAATAGCATAGCTAAGCACTGTTTTGATAATATCATAGAAAAAGAAACAGTTACTGTTAAGTGAGTAGCAATTCTGTCAAAATTCATATTCTTTCTGTATTACTCACTCTGGTCTTAGCATGTAAGAACTGCTACTGGAAAATGTACTAGAAAAGGAAGGCTACAAAAGGACAGGAGACACCTCACCTTCTGCACCCAGTCTTGGACATGCTGAAAATACTGATACCCAATTGATAAAAATTGCTAAAAACCCATAATTCATAAGATTTTCTACACAGTGTTTCAAGCACACTTCTATACCCTCACTCAGAAGGACAAATACATTTAAGATTTAATTTCTGTAGAAATGGCTGTTATTATGTACATAAACAGTCACTGAAATAGTCTTCATATTATTTAATATAATATGTGAGAATATGTGAGGAAACAGAGAGAATGTTCTGATTTAGACCAGCTGTGAAACCAACTACATAATCCCATATATATATATATATATATACACACACACATACTTACACACGTATGCTTAAAAATAATTGTTTGGTTTTGGTTTGCCCATCAGTCCTACCTTTGCTTTCTCATTTTAGAAAAATGCAGTTTTTAACATATCAGCAAGGGCACAGAAATGTTTTGGTCCAAGACACAAACGAGCTCCAGCATACAAGACCAAGCCTCCCAATTAATTTCAGAGAGCCACTAGAATTTCAACCATATATACAAGAAGATGATTTTTAAAATCAGAAATACCTGTAGCCATAGAAATGGCTATATGTGGCCATGCAGGCAGTCATACAGAAATATAAACGTTGATTCTGGAAGTAAAATAGCATTAAATAAGGAAAAGCAGAAATGACATATGGCCCTGAGTTACACAAGCCCAGATTCTGCAAGGCTTGAATTTGCCAGCTTTGTCCTTCTTCTTTAGTACTTAATGAAGTACAACCAAAGAAAATATGGGAAGGTCTGGCCACCTGTAGACATCACTGGGCTTGTTATTATTTGTTATAAGCACCTAACAAAGCCTTAGGTATTCCATACTTTATTCTAAATCCGAAATAAGTATCAGCAAACTACAGTTTTTCAGGTAATGCTGCACCTTAGAGACTGGAAAAAACACCGTTAATTTATTTTATTTTCCCCAGTAATGTTAAACATTCTTAACAGGACAACTCTGCTTATAAAAAAGAGGGATTGTTAATTACCTTTAACAGAGAATTTTTCTTTATTGTCAAGAAAGCTTTCAGATGCTTTTTAAAAAACTGGTAATGAAATTAGGTACATGATGATTTTATAATTTATATGAATACTAGGAAAGTTATTATGCATGAAGATTGAACATCTGTTAAAGTGATCCCAAACTAAAATTCTTACCATCAGGATTCCAGCCTCCACATTAGATTATTTCGAAAATAATTATTGCTGCAGATTTTACACATAACAAATTCCACGCCCCAATCTGAAACTGTCTAAATGTTTTTGATTTGGGAAGATGAGAGGAAACTCTATGTATAAAAAGATCAGTCAGGTACGAAAATTCTCAAATCAGATGAATCTGAATGGTCCTCATTAATGGTATATTCATGCCTTAACATGTCAAGAATTTGACATTTCTGAATAAACAATTTTAATGGTGGCAACATACAGATAATTATTTTTTTTTCTATAGGTGAACAAACATTTCATTACATTTCATAGGAATGTAATGAACGGAAGCAAATATTCTGAAGGGTGCACAAATTTGATTTAAGTAGTTCCAGGATTTTATATAAATATAGAAGTACAAAGAAGAACTGAAGCAGTAAACCCACGTTACCATGGACAGTCTATCTCATATTTGGAACATTAATTCATTGCTGCTGAGTTTCCCACAGCAGAATCCACGAACTGAGGGGGAGGTTGAATCCTGACAATCAGAACTTCACTGGGGCTTCCTTAACAGAACAGCACTTTTTCATTTATTTTTCATCCAATATAAATCACATTAAGAGTAAAACAGGCCATTCAACATTTTCTGACTCCAATAAAGGGTTCCAAAGATAAACTGGAGAACAGTGGTCATTACCAAAAAGTTTGCACGTGTCAACAACTAACAAAATGTAGTTATCAGACATTTATGCTATTTATACCTTCCAAAAAGAAAGCTTTGGTATAAGATGTGTTTGCAAACTTCTTGTATTTAAGTGTGGCCATTATATACGTATTTTTATTTACTTAATTATTATATGAATTTACTAATTTACATGCAATCAGGGATCCTGGGAAAAGAAAGATACTTTAGAAAAAAGATTCTCAGAGTGAAGAGAAATGCTGAATGATCCCATGACAAACATGCTTTTCTTGTACAATAAAATAACATTTTTACCTGAAAACACAGTAAAATGGCTGATCGCTATTTGCCTATCTTCAGAGTCGCAATAAAATATTTAAATCCCTTTAAAATTCACACCTGATTTTCAAGTATTTTTCAAACTCTGGTTCAGCTACAGAGGAATGTAATCCTGTATGAGTGGGCACAGTCAGAACTCTCCTACAGGACTGGATGCTCTTTCTGTGGATGGAGTTTCCATTTGCGAAACACACGCTATATATTTCTTACGTGAATTTTTTAGGCTGAGGATAATAGAGTTTGGGATATATTCCAGACAAGTGGCTCTTCCTTTTCCCTAAGCGTATGCATCATGTAAACCAGCCCCATTGGTTTATATTCACTTGAACAGATTGACTTTTAAACTGGCAGAAAGGGTTGTTTTCAAAGGACCGTTTTTTTCACTTTGCTAAGTAGCACTGGTTCAAAGTTCCCAACAGAACCTTTAAAAATGATTTTTTAAAGTTTTAAGTTACATGAGGTCAGAATAGGCAATAAAAGTCACAAGATTGTGATGGCATTATTTTAAGATAATAATCTTATTTTAAGATATGAAAATATTGAAACAATCATGCCAGTATAAGAAATAATTATACCATAATTCATAAGTGCATAATTTATCAAAACAATAGAGCAATCATGGTTAGATGCAACCTAATACTCCTGTATAAGATATAACTACATACTGTACAATTGTTCCTTTTTTATAATTATTTTTACATTTAGTCCTCATCCAAATTAAGCTGAGTACTTCTATGTATGAATGGCTTTAGGAAATAAACACAACTCACAACAGGGCTTTATTACTGCTACTGCACCACCATGGCATGCAAGTAACTATGTAGTCAACTATAAACAGTAAAATGTCACCAGCTTCCTGAAATAAAAAGAACATAAAAAATACAGATATAGTAGTAAACATCAATTATCTTTTTATATCTTTCATATTTACCAAAAGTCTATCATTACATGAGACATTTATACCTCTGCATCACTCTCCTGTACTAGGATGGTGGCAAATTTGGAGTTGAGAAACTATACTTTCAACAAGCTTGTACAAAACTACTGGTTTCATATTACACTCTGTCAGTGTGTAATGGATGAATGAGAATATGACACATCTGCTGCCTGCCCCTTAGCATTCTCCTGCTCTTTTAGATGTTCATGAATTTTGAGCAAATAAAAAGATCCAGGGCCATTAAAGCTGGTTGCCAGGTTATCTGTTGTGGTTTCTGAGCCCCCAAAAGACTAAAGCCCTTTAGAAAGGAAACTCTTTCATCTGCATTTTGTTGTTGAGTACTGACTTGAGTAGTAGGTTCCATATTGGTTGTTGGATTTGAGAACTAATGTTGGAAGCAAGTCGGATTTCTAAACATTTATTTATTTATTAACTTATATAGGGTAATTCCTTAACAGGTGCTGAAGTGACATTGAGGTGAAATTCTGCAGTTGTGAGGAAAAAAAAATCCATATTTTATTATAAAAACAAGAGCCAAGTGCTGACTGGGATTCATTTCTTCTGCTTGGAGGTCAGGACAAAATATAGGTAATAGCAAATTCCGATATTGAAATGGGAGCACGTTGAATAACAGCATGTTCAACTCTCCTTAGATTTGCTATCTTGAAGACTCTCTTGGGGAAAAAAACGAAATTTTACCATTTTTTCCATGCTCAATTAATTTTGCTAATCACTTAACTGGCATGGAGGACTCTCTTCGTAAAATATATCATCCCTAATTCAGGACAGACTCTGAGGTACAGGAACATGAAAGCCCACCCATCATTCTTCTGCAGACCAAATTATGTTTATGAGGGGGTTTTTTTATGTAAAGAAAAATAATAATGAAATGCTCAAATCACAGTATTTAATGGAATTATCTTTCAAATATTACATGTGGTGTTCTTGGGCTACATCTTTGCTAAATCCAAAACTTGCCTACCTGTTTTGGGCAATGATAAAAGAATACCTAAATCCAAATGATCCTCTTTAGTTCCTGGTTGCTGGAAAGAAATCCTAATGCCAATTACAAGGAGAGAATTGTACAATTCCCATTGTTACATTAAGCTATACAAAAATTTCCCTTAGTTTCTTGGAATTTGCTCAGTTTTCAATTACACGGTTTGCTTCTACATTACAAAAAAAAAAAAAAAAAAAGCAAAACTTTTTCTACATCTGTTCAAGGATCTTCCCTGCTCTGATATGTTCAGGATTAAGAATACCGGGTATTTTATTTCATATTTTGTCGATTCCAGGATCCACTCTTTTTTTTTAAAGCTCATCAAGCATACTCACGCCTACCACAAGTTTGTTCTGCTTTGGGGGGTTGCAGGCTGTGTGATTATAACAAAGCACAGTATCTCATACGTTCATTCATAGATTTGCCTCCATAAAAACTGAGGCTGTAGTAGAGCTTTCAATGGAAGCCATTTAAAAAGAAAACATTACAGAATATACAATTGTAGGTTTTGGATCTCAGACACAAGTTCCTTGACGTGTTGAAAGGTGATGCTTTCGATTTCTGACTCCTGAACTCTTATCTTTACAGTCCGCAGGCTTCTGTTGCGAAATGTCTATCAGAGCACTTGCAATTGCAAGACCTGTAAGATAAATAAAGGAAAAATAAAATTTAATGCTCAGCTTTCCTGAGAAGCATTCCAGAGCGGCGTGATGGTTTCTTTCAGGCCAAGTTTTTGTACTTTCCCAGAAGTGATCAGTTTTATTTCAAAGTCAGATAACAAGTTCTCACTTTTTTAAATGCTACCTCTAACAGTGAAGAAACAGTGGAAAGAAGAAAGAGCAGTTAAGAAATCAGACTGGAAATCAGGACAACTGAATTCCATTTATGTCTCTTACTGATTTGCTATGTGATTTTAGCACGACCTGTCTGTATCACCATTTTCTATGTGAATTAGCAGCTTTCTGACTTGGATTGTCTCAAATTAAATGCTTGTGCGTTGTAATTATAAATGCAATATTATAAATGGATAAAACTATCAAATCAGAAAAAAGAGAGAAATAGAAACAGTAACACTGTACCCTGAATATTTGCCTTTGCTACTCCTTGTTTCGCTTCCCCTCTAGATCTAAGAACTTAATACTTTAAGAATTTACTCTTTAATTTGCTTGCCACTGCATACTTTCTAGAAATTACTGACTTCTGAAATGCCATGATTAACAACACACTGAATACATGGTAGTTCCGAGCCTTCAAATTCACACAGGTGATATTGCAATTGAATAAATTAGCAGTATTCACATCATTCATATGTTCTGCTGCAACAATATCACAGAAAACCATGTCTACACGTGCACAAAATGTAGGTCAGGATGGTGCTGGTTCTCCATGATGCCCAAAACATCTCATTTTCCAACCACTAACACCACCACTCTCCAAGGAAACCTTTGAAAATACTTTTCACCATGTCTAACAGGCAGTCTCTACTTTTTATCTCAAGCAAATATCAAACTCAATTTATCTATTGCACAGAATCCAATTTTGCAATACTTTTCATGCAATCCCTCATTACAGCACTTATCTACTAAGAAACTGTTCAAAAATTGTTTTTCACTAGCAAGTGTTGCTACAGTCTTCTTCCTTAATACATGATATACAGTCAGATTTGGTTCAGGTTTCCAGTATCCTGAAAAAATCTGTGCTATTGCACACTGTAACATTACCTTTCTTAACTCACAAAAAAGTTGTAAAAATTAATTAATGTGTATCCAGCTTTTTAAAAACGCAGGATGCCGTAAAACGCTAAGTACAATTATCATTGATACATTTCAGGGTATGTTAGAGCCAAGATTAATCAAGCTGGTTTTTCTCACATAAACAGGTATTTCCTGGCATGAGCCAGTGATGCCTTAAATTGGACTTTGACAAATTATATTGTTGAAATCTTTGAGGCACCTTTAAAGTTTAAGCACTATCTGGTATTAACAAATTCAGGGATAAAACCTCAATAGCATTTTGATGATTGCTTACACGTGATCCCGTCTTCAACAGCTAGGCTTAGGGACTATGCTAAACAGAAGGAGTATTGTTGGTAAACAGATTTTCCAATTTCGTAAGCTATTTCAAAATATATTGGGATGCATTATGCTAACCTCACCTGATACAACATTTAACAAAAAGGAATCCTTAGGTCTAACACTGCATACTGGGGTATACCGTCATGTTGATAGAGCTCCATTAAAATCAGGTCACTACAGAAAATCATTTTTCAAAATGTCACACAAATCATCTGATGAAATTCATTTATTATGTTCTCTACGCCCAGCATAGTTCCTTGTTATCAAAGCAATACAATTAACTGGGGGGAACAATTCATTATTTTAGAATGGCAGTCCAAAGGAATTTCATTTACCAAGTCAAGCTTGTGCACAGACACTTTGAGCAAGGAGAACTTACATCAAAATAAAACAGAAGAAAACGCTGTGGCTTAAATATTCATTAAAAGAAAAACCCAAAACATTCCCTTGATTTTGCAGGTTTTTTATCTGAATAACAAATGTGAATACATTTACAGTCATTGAAGTTGGAACAGTAAGTTGTACAGTGCTCTGTACATGTTACCTCAATTCCTAAGTTATTTCATTTACTTCTCTGAATGCTGCTATTTAAACATCCTACCTAACATCCAAACTGCTGTTTTCCAAACCACTGCATGGTCTCTGGATGATTCTGACTCCTGAGCAGTGTGGCAGAAAGGAACAGTGGAATCAGTAAGGATCCCACATGGAGAATCAATGGGTCACCTCCAACAGGCTAATTTCTGGAAATTCAAGCTTCGTTGCAGAACCAGACCTATTTTTAAATTTAGTCCATTTTTCTACTAAATGTTATAGAAATAACCTGACCTAGTTCTATGCAGCTCAAACAACTTCTAGCTTGTTTTAAGTATATGTATGCATAGGTCATTAAGAAGTGAGCCCAGTCAACTCTTAAGTGGAAAGTATATTTTTGTAAGAGATAATTGCATCCACAATGAGAAAAACACCAGAGAAAGCAATATGAACTTGGATATCTTTAGCAGAACTATTGTCTTTCCTAATGGAAGTTAAATGGTAACAGTTTATTCTCAGGAAGTATCTAATCATAAAATTACTGGCGTGTGAATTTTTTCCTTTTTTTTTTTTTTTACAATTGCACAAAACTATTAATAAGTAGAGGGATAAAATACAGCAAATCAAATGAGATTACCTTGAAAAGCGCATTCCCGATTTATATACAAACAGCACTTTAATTCTGCATTCGAACAAGAGCATCTGAAAAAGTCATTCATTTTGAGATGCTCTCCTCCCAGTCTCTGTAAAATCAGGCAGTACTATATATTTTAATTTTGCAGCAAAACAGCTTCATTAGGCGTGAAAGGTTAATTGCAGGTTTAAGTGCAGTTCAGGGAACAGTGCACGGGTCTGTGGTGAATAGCACAGTCTGCTACAGGAAGGCTGAGTGCTATAAACTGTTTGCCCTGCTGAAATGTTTTACTACCTCATTTACTAACTGTCTTCTTTTACTGCTTGTATTTGTAGTTCTTCTAAACCTTTAATAGCTATGGTTTTATTTCACTGTAATCAGATTTAAATGGAAATACCCATGCTGGGATGTTTAAACATTTTTCCTCTGATTGTATACAACTACATTTGTACTGATATAAGGCTACACTATCTCTAAAAGTAGAAAAAAATCCCTATGTTGAAAAAATTAGTCTTCCATGCTGGTGTGCATATTTAAAACCTTTTTTTTCTTCCTCTATTGTTTGCTTTAATGAGAAATGCATTGAGTTCTTACTATCTCCTTTGTTGAAAACAAGGGAACAAAGAATGACCTCAGAATTGTGGTTAGGCAGGTAACTGGAAATGTTTCCTTTCAATTTGAATATGCATTATTCAGACATAACATCTGGATAGATGTCTTCATTTGATTAAATTTCTACACATCATTGTTATGCAGAATCAGAACATTGAAAAACCTGAAGACAATAAAATAACTACGAGTCAGGTAGATCAATTAGATTTGTTTGACATTTTAACCAAAATTATAGTCATTGTTTAAGGTGACTTTAAGCAACGAAAATAAAATGCCAGCTGCCATACAGAGAGACTTAACCAGAAAAGACTGGGTAAACACTGTATTATTAAAGTCACAGCTTCACCCTTCAGTGCCCAAAAGTCTTTGTGTTCCTTCCATTTGTTGATTCTTTAAAGACTGTCATTATGCACATGCTCATCTCACAGTGGGCAGAGTCCTTTTAGCATAAAGGATCTGCTACTCAAAACTTTTCCATTGTAGAAGATTCATTGCCCGTAGAAATCTGTAGAAATGGATCTGAGCTGTTTGAAGATACCCCAAGTGATGGAAATCTGTGGTGCCTCATGAAAGTGACCACAGCATACAGTGAAGGCAATGAAGACAATTTCATGTTCATCAATAAAACTACCAATTATAATGTAGGGACTTTTAATGAGTTCTGCCATTTATCAACATTTCAAGCCTACAAAAACACTTTTTGATAAATACACAATGTATATTATGTGTGTGTAACTCATATATAGATATACAAAAATTATGTAATAATGTAACATATATTTAATGTAATAATAATATGTAATAATTGTATGTATATATAATTATATACAACCCCCCAGTTAATAATGAAGTTTTTATGATGGTAATAATGAAGTATTACCTATTTCTTAATTTGAAGAAACAGATCACATTCACCATAACATTTATGGATTGCATACATTTATTCTTCATAGAAAAAAATATGTTCATTATAATGTCTGTAATAGTGGGGGAACATAACATTCTAGAAGGAACATAACATTCTAGAAAATTGTTACTAGGCAGTGTTTCTGAGTACCCATGGAAAAAAGTCTCTCTCTTTCTATGAGACACTGTGCTAGAAATAGTCATATTCCATTTAGTTGTTTGATAATAGTTTCACAATTTTCTGCCTGTTCCCATGTTCTCGAGCAAACTGTCTCCAAGTAGACCAGCTCATGCTTAATTTCCATGACAGAAAAGGCCAGCCTGTTCTTTGTGCTGCATATTCCTCTGCTATGGATCAAGTCCAAAAGGCACATAAAATGGAACCGGAACAAAATTTGGTAATTAAAAGCGTGATCCACAGAACCCCTCCCAAGCAAGTACAAACCTGATACTCGAGTGCTCACTTTCCAGGAGAAAATTTAAGAGTCATCTGAAGTTCAAGACTGTACATGGCTAGAAGAACACAACAGATCTAAGTTCATTTCAAAGTCAGAAAACAGTCAAATCCTTCATGTGTATCCGAGTTCCCTGATCTGGCAGGTGTGCCTAGACAGTATCCAGAGATCGCAGACTTAGTCACAGAGAAAAATAATCATAAGCATCTGCCAAGAAGAATAAGTATCTTCATAGTCTGTCATATTGAATGTTTTTTTATTTGAATTAGATTTTTTTTAAAAAGACAAGCTGACAGTACCTCAAATTCACAGCCTTTGTATGGGCTTCTCTTCCTGTTTGGTGCATGAATGTATATTCTAAGTTGACACCACTCTTACTTTCGGAGAGATATATTAAACAAACTAAACTAACTAGGAAATTACTTTGGGCAAGTAACCCCATCATTTTTTTTCAGTGATAATTTTTGTTAGATGGGAAGACAGCCAAGAGGCCAGGAGGTATGTTTTCCTTTTCTTTTGCATATTACTTAATTAAATAAGTAAAATATGAGACAGAGCTTAAACCATAACAGTAATAAACTAAATAACGATAGTGTGGAATTAAATAACCACACACTAGTAGAGAGAAGATGTCATGCTCCTTTTTATTACACCTTTGCTATTTAGTAATAAGAGCTATCTATAAGGGACTAAGAAATTCTTATTCCCAGAATAGACTTATAAATTACCTGTTGTCACTTTGTGGGAAATGCAGACTATACAATAAAGGCTCTTTGAAGAAATGTTCAGCCTTTCCCAAATTTTCACATTTTGAAAAGGAAATGGCCCTACATATTTGTGTGAAATATTTGTGTTTCATGGGGTCAGTAGTGATTTTTTAATTTTTTTTTTTTTTTAATGCAGTCAGGCAGTTCTCCTTCCCCTCCAGTGTGAGATATCTGTAGTTTAGTCTGAAATCCAGGTCTGTACAACATCTGGTGCCTTTAAACTATCCAGCCTGACAGGGACTAAGAGACATCATGGCTTGTTTGGCCTCCCTGGATGTGGACAAGGGGAAGTTGACAATGCACTTTGGGACGCCTCAAAGAGTGTCCTGATAAAGTGGACCCAGTGGGGAGCTGGAGACACTGGAGGAGTGGCACTGAGGCAATTTAACATTGATTAACTGATGTTCTTTTCTCCCACCCTCTCTTCTCAACTCAAGCCCTCCTGGAACACAAGAATCAGAGGATCGTGCAATCGCTTACATTGGAAAAGACCCTAAAGATCATGGAGTCCAACCATCAAATTAACACTGCAAAGTCCACCAATAAAACCTGTCCATAAGTGCCACATACTTTTAAATCCCTCCAGCCATGGTGGTTTCATCACTTCCCTGGGCAGCCCATTCCAGTGCCTGACCACCCTTTTGGTGAAGAAGCTTTTCCTAAGAGCCAATCTAAACCTCTTCTGGTGCAACTTGAGGCCAAATCTTCTTGTCATATTGTTTTAAACTGACTGATATTAAAAACACCTAAAAAGCAACAATCTACTTAGAACATGTGCAAACCTCATGCAGATTAATTCCTTACTGCTCTGCCTCTGTATATTACACATCATGCACTAAAATTCAAGTAATTACACTTTTTTCTACAATGGACAGTAATATTTAAAACATTTGGATTACATTTTCAGTTTGATTACATCTCCTTTCCATTGAATCATTTATCCATATGTTATGAAAAACATCTCTATTCTTGCGATGTTTTGCAGCCATTTAATTTGTTTTCAAGAAAATCACTAAAAACTAATTTGCTACTCTGCAAGAATTTGGTGAGATGCATTAATCATGCCAGAATCTAATTTGGTCTTGTAAACCTATTTCTGCAGAAGAGAAAAAAGTCTACTCAGAGTACTGAAGAAGCTCTGTTTTCACTTACTTTTAGCAATACCTGGTTTAATACAAACAAAATCATAATTGGTTTTGTTTAGAAGTCAGTATCACAGTTATGGCCCAGGTGGGGTTAGTTTATGAACCTCTCTGTAGTAATTAGACATGTCTGGATTGCAAAAGTCTCCTCCAGCCTGGCACACTCGAGGTTGCCTGTACAGCATTATTTTACCTTTTGTCTCTACCTTCAGCAAACTCTTTTTATTTGGATCACGGATGCAAATCAGAGCAAAATGAAGACATGAAAGCTGTAAAAAATTGTGAGCTCGAGTTACAACATTTTCAAAGCCTTTTCCCCAAATCCATTCATGCAATTGGATGCTTTAATCACTGTGATGAAAGTTAAAGCCTTACTCTGAGTGGGATGAACACTTGTGGGACAGAGATTTATCATCCATATAAACAGAGTGTGATTGGCCATTATTACAGTGCTAAACTATATTTCATGCAGTTAAATAATCTGAATATCTGCACGTGCGTGTGTGTGAATATCTGGGAAACAGAGCAGGCTGGAACACAACTGAGCAATCAGAGAACACTTAGGAGAAAAGGCATCAGTAGTCACTGGGGTTTGCTTTCCTCCAGAGGGGCCTTTCTTGCAGGGGGTGATTTAAAGCAGATCTCTTTCTGTCTGCAGAGGAAATCTGGGGTGATAAACCTCGCCAGGTGAAATTCAGTTTTTATGAATACTTCCCTAATGTTCCATCTGGGTGATAATATATACTGTCAGATTTGCAGCTTTACTACTCTCCTCCTCAAGACAAAACACACCACCTTAAAGACAATAGTTTTAAGGGCCCAAAAGGGGCCAATTGTGCCCACGCTGGAGATAAAACAATACTACTTACATTACCATTTACTTTTAAGGAAGAAGATTAGAACAATAATCCTCTAAGATCCCTTTTCCCTCTCTTGAACCTTTACGTTGCAGGTGCCAGCTTTTTTTTACCCTGTCAAAAATTTTATTTAAACCAGAAAGTATTGAATAGGTTCATGCAAAGAAATTATTGTAGCTCATTAGAAATTCAATAGAATTGCAACTTGATCAGTAGTAGGCATGAGATCTGCAGTGCTTTTCCCTATAGACTTCTCATCTAAAAATTTTGCTTTCTAAGGTTTATAAAGTACTGGACTTGTTTTCCATTTCCAACTCTATATATTGTTACTCTAACCACTGTTTTGATAGTAATTTGGTTCTGGCCAAATGGCAATGCCAGGTTTTCAGTATTCTAGTGATTTCCATGGTTACAACATCCCCAGCTACATAGCCAGGAGTCACTCTGACAAAATAAATGATCTTGGGAGGGTAACACAGAATTAAGTCAACAGGACAGAAAGCGTGCTGAGAATTTTGAACCATATTTTGAAACATCACTAAAGTGACAACTTAAGTGTCCTCAGGATCTCTAACATAAGAATATTTGTAGTTTCAGTACTAATAATGCCAGAGAACAATGGAAAAAATAAGACACAAATGCCCTGCTGTCAATATTAGGATGGCTCCATCAGCAAATCTACCATCAGCTTACACAGAAAATAGATTTTTATTAATTTCAGTAGAAAAACTTGGTAAAAGGCTGAGAAGTTCACACCATAAAAAAAAACCCCTCACATTTTAACCCCCAAAGATTTTATACAAATAGCCCTACCACAGTTATGGTCTGCACTGAAAGAGAATTTTTCTAATGGGACTCCAGTATAGACAGGTAAGCTACACAGCTCCTCATTTATTCTTTACTGAATCTTGTCTTTTACATTGGAAACACTATGTTATAACAGGCAAAATTACACACTTAGACCTGTCAAATGGTATGGAAACAGGTTTTCATTTTAAACACTTCATTACATACACTTATATGGTCCCAAGCAGTCAATATAGACAAATACCAGTAAAATGATAGTAGAAGAGCATCATTTCTGCTTGTGTGACATATGCAGGTACATCAAATGCCTGAAACTGAGAGATAGTAATACAGTGACTGCAAATCACTGTAAATATATTATGTGCCCTAGACATGTGTCCTAGTTTGGAGAGAAGAACGGGAAAACTGAGAGTCCATAGCCACAGCTCGCCACCTACCTCTGTGTGTAACTCACAATCCAACAAGTAGCACTTACTGCCTCGTTCACCCAGTAAATCAATTAAAATTGCTGAAAAAAAAAAACAACCCACAACACCAAAAACACAACTATTCTGGTAAAAAAATTATCAAACTATGACTTTTGCCATTTAAAGCATTTCTCTAAATGCTCATGGAAAAAAATGAAAAAGACTCTCCTGGCACAAGAAGTCCAGGTTCCACATTTCTCCTTCTAGGATCAACATCCACAAGAGATACAGGAGCTGTGAAATATTCCTCTTGGGATCTGATTTGGCATAAATCTCAGCCTGATTTGCACACCTCCTTTTCGTACAACAAAATAAGATCTCTGACACATGGCCTGTTGAACAGGACCCACACTACTGAAGGGATGTGGAAAAAAAAGGTAGAAACCAAGTGAAAGATACAGTCCAGAAAACCTCACAAAGCCCATTTCTCAACAACGTCAGCTCCATGAAGCTGCACTCAATGAAAATACACTTTCTGACACTAAATAGAGTTACTGCAACACCCCATTCTCAGCACTGGTCGTGGCAGTAAGAAATGGCAGAAATGACACCATGGACAAGAAGATGTGGTAAGAGATGAGGATTGCTTGGAGTTTTCCAATGGCAGGATGGTTCTTTGGGGCAAAATTCAGAGCAATCCTGTGCATTGTTCCCAATATTTTCATTAAAAACTGGTGTGCTGTACAAAGTGTCATGCTGTCTTTGTATTTCCAGGATGTGATTAGGAGCTACTTTTCACTTAAGCATTTTCAAAAAAGCTTTTACAATGTGATGAAGGAGAAAAGAACCTTCAGCAGGACATTAGGACGCCCTCAACTGCAATTTTGCTAAATCTCCCATCTGTTTTTTAAAAGCAGAAATTGCATTGAGGCTTCTATTCGCTATTTAACTGCTGACCTTTTTCCGCCCTCTATTTTGTCCCATATGCATTTTGATCACATGTGAAATACTTAGCTTTGGTTCCCTTATTTCCTGATTTTCTATATTTCAATTAGGCTTTAATTAGCTATATATACAGTGATAATGATCCAAGAGTGTTTTGAATGAAATCTGTTTTGTACTTCCCAGCATCTGAGAACTGCTACAATTTGAGAAACTTTCTTCTGCAGCCCCTGAAGTGCCTTCTATAACATAATAATATAATAAACCATGAATCTGCTCTCCCTTTGCACTGCAACACACCATTCTGTTTCCCACAGTCTGCTGCATTATGATTTGCAACTATAAATAATTATCCCGAGTTATAAAGACGTAATATAAAGCTATAAAGTGATACCATTAGACATCATACACTTGAGACTCTGAAGCAGCCATAAGAAAACACTGATTTTCATGAAGAATAGGAAAAAAGGTGACAATGAAAATTGTGGCTCATGCTTAGGATTAGTTCATTAAAAGCTTGCTGCAAGGTTGGGTGCAAAGAACGAAAATAAAAGGTAATCAGTGGCAAACCACGTTTTTTCTAAAAGGTGGGACACCACATTTTATGATATATATCTTAAAAGGCAAGAGGAAAACAAAAGCTGTGGTGGGAATGGGACTTGACAATGTGTGAAATTCAGAATTTTAAGGTATTATCCCCCAAAAGCGGAAGAGCCAAAAACAAGAGGGATTCATATAAACCACTGTAAGTTTTGGGTCTAGATGTGTGACCTTGTGAGTTGATTTTTGTTTGTTCTGTCTGGTCTGGACAATATAACAAGAGGAATATATAGGATTTCTGACTTTTCCTACACTGCTTCCCAATGCCTTCCTTCCAAATAGCCCTTCCTTTTCTATTCTTATTTTTGCTGCTTCATTTTCTGTCCATTTTCTGTTTCTGTGCTCCAGTCAGCACACCATTTAACTGCCTTTACTAAGGACTTAGTGCATAGACTTCCAATAATCAGGAATTCTCTTTGTGAATCTGATGTTAGCTACTAAGACCATACTAATTTCCTTCCACTTTCTTTCATCTCTCTGCATTGCACTAGTGTGAGAAGGTGGTATGGTAGTTTTAAAAGTTGCAAACATCCTAAAAATAATTTATATTATTTGTCCTTCTCCTGACTTCTCATTTTAGTGGGCAATTCTTTTCCACAAAAAATACACACATTCACTACTTGCAAAGGGATATAAAAAATTGTTCACATTTGAACTATGACCTAATTATTTAAGAGCAATGAAGTAGATTGTGAAAAATCTAAATGCAGCCAGCCTTATTTCATTATTTGAGTCCCACGTGTGCTTTAAGAACAATATTTATATTCAAGATTTTACAAACTGTGTGCTAACCAGTGCACCTTTCTCATGCAGCATTTCCTCCTTGACTTATTTAACAGTGCTTTCTCTACTCACGCTGAAAAGGGGACAAAGATGTGTTTTTCTCACTGGGATGGCCTCAAGGACACAGCCACCCTTTGTATCAGCAGAAGCTGTGCGTGGAGCTGCTTCATGTCCTCAGAAGCTGAGGCTGAAGTGGGGTTTGAGTCCTCTCCAGATCCACTGGGATGGGGTTCAAGGGGAGGGAAGTAGGTCCAGGAGGCTCTTGCATGAAAAAACAGCCTCCAGAGTGAGGAACATCATTACTGAGACTGGTCAGAGATCTAAAGCTTGGTAGGAGAAATCTGAACCCCAAAATTCATGGTCTGACTTAAACAAGTTGAATTTTCTCACTTTTTCTCCTCCCCCCAAACATTAGCTCTTTCAAGTCCTATTTTAGAGCTTTCATTTACAAAATCAATGTTTAGTGACCTTTTCATAGTCGTTTAAAAATGAAGACAAGAGATGTGTCCAGGGAGGAGAAACTGTATTAAAATATTGAGCTTGTTATCTCCAAAGTGCTACACACAAATTAACTAATACATGCTAAAATAGTGATTAGCTACTTTGCCTAGGTTTAGTGCAATGCCTGTGTTTCCTAAAGCCATCACTGAACAAGAGATGGGGTGGCATCACACCATAGCCAACTGCTCTCCTTAAAATATGATGTGCTTTAACCTTTGTGTATTCCCCCCTGAAAATGATGTAAATCCATTTAAAGTACTGACATTACTTGCAAAAAATCACATTGCGAAATCAAGATACGTTTTGAGTTATTGGAATTCTGCAATACTAGACAAAATCAGGATGGGTTGCTGGTGGCTGGCTGGGATGGGGATGGAGCGACAGACATTTCACCTGGAATGACTCCTGCGTTCTGCACAAAACTCACAGCATCTTCCCAAGAGCAAACAGCATAGAAGGTACTCAAAAACATTAGAGGAAAGTTCTGTCCCTGCCACAGGGCTGTCCACAGGCTCCCTCCTCCTTTGTGAAAAACATGCCAGACCAAACTGGCTATGCCTGTTATTTCCCAGAGGATCACACTCCACGACACTTGATTTGCGTTTCCAGGCTAGATTAGGCACATGTTTGTACACCCCTCAATGAAATGAAGGCCCAGACACAGTGAGGACTCTAAAACCTTGAGAATGGAAATAATAAAAAAATCCAGTCATAAACAGAAATCAAACTGGTAGCATCACAGGTACCCGTGGAGATTTGGAATAACCACAAGAAAGCTGGCATGGTATCACTGGCATGATCTATTCTGAACCAGATTGGAAAAAGCAACCTGGAAAAAAACAGTATAATTATAATGAATGAGCCTTTATTCCACATATGAAAGTGCTTCTGATACTGACAAAAGGAGGTACAATATTTATCATTCTAGGATCTAAAGGGACAAAACAACAATATTAAATCATGAAAGGTTTTGTTTGTGAATTGGCATTGTTTTCTGTCCCTCATGTTACCAGAATGATAAATGCTTTCCTTTGTGTAGGAAAGAAAAGATACTGAATGTTTATTATACATATATTTATGCCATGATTTTTGGAGATGGTTGGTTAGATTCTCATTAATACAAATGTTTATAATAAGATGCTAATAAACATTTGGGGGGTGAGGGTGGTTTCCTCCTCCACAGTTTTATTTGAGACTCTCCCTCATAATATTTTTGTTTCTAGGACAGATGAAACAAGATTCTGTCATCACAGTTCTTAGGATAACTGGTGGGAATATTCCAGAAGCACAATGTGATCAAAGTGGATGGAAAAGCAATACCCAAATGACTAAAGGCAAAACTGTGCCAGTCCCAGAATTACAGAAAGAGCTGATATGTATGAGACATACTAAACACTTGCATTTGAATTTTTAATATGGAAAATAAATGTCACAGCATTTTCATGAAGAATCTATTAGTGTTGAACGCAGCTCATCTGCTACTAATTGCTATGGTTTATACCTTTAACTTTTTATCCATCTTTAACTCCTGCTGAACACTCAAGCAATTGCAATGTCTGACAGGAGGTTATGGATTTTTTCATATTATCATATTTTTCTTACATTTTATGTTTTCAGAGGCTAGCACAGAGCATTCCAGCGGTCGCATGAGAGTTAACACACTTTGTTGCCAATATTTTCAGATGCAAGCAATATCTCCTGGTTTCCAGAGCTCAGGATGAATATGGTGCATCACTGTGCCATCTAATGTGACTCAGCTCTGAGAGCTTCAGGGCTTGGCTCTGCCTCCACTGCCCTGACAACACAGGGCTGAATTTTTTAGATGGTGAATACTGAACATGTAAATAAATACATAACCAGTAATCTGGTCTCCAAAGATATATCTGAGCATGACTCCAAGAAAGGATTACTTTTAAATGGCATAATTCCGTGCATGCTCTGAGTCCTGGGCGAAAGTTCCTAGAGCACAGCCAATTTTACCGCACTGATTTCAATTGCTAGGTTAGATGCACTTCAGAAGAATATTTAAAATTACACAGAAACGTGCTCTATGTCTGTTAGATACTACAGCATGCACGGCTAGAATGGCTTTTCAGAAGAGCATGACGATTTTCATTTTCTTTTTGGGGGTAATTGCTGTTCCTGTTACTCAGCCATCTCCCTGGAACCTCCATCAGGGTACAGCTTCACTGTCTTGTGTGCAATATGTGAGCACTGCACCAGAGATTACAGCACAAACACCTTTTCACTGCACTTAAGTGTTCATGTGAAGTCAAACATCCTCCCAGACCTCCTTAACCCACAGGCTTTTAAATTCAGGCTGAACACGAAAACTTAGCTGGACTTTTATGAAATAATGGACTGAGCAATAAAAGCTCTGCAAGTCACCACCAGCTCTCAGTTACACTGTGCAGTTCAGAGGCTTCAGGTGATATTTCTGACATCTTGTTCCACAGCCATCCCCAAGCAGCCCTTTGTGAATGACTGCATTAATGGTGGGTAAGACAGAACACCACCCTCCTCACTCCTGCCTATCCACATTGGCCTTGCAGTTCTAACACAAGTAAGAAAGATGCTGTTTGATATTAAAAACTGTCAGTATAAATGCCTTGTAGGTCTATGGAGTAGAAAGACTGCATTAATCAACTAGTTTGGAATTTTATTTTTTTTTTTTGAGAGAGAGAACTGGGCTAAATTATTTTGAAAACTAATACATGAGTAAGCCACAGAATTAAATTACTTTAATTAGCACAAAATTTCCAGGAATCTTTCAGCACACCCGCAAACAAAGTTTTGTGTAGAAAATAACATGTACAGATGTTACAATGAAATGTCAGGAAGCTTCCAGAGTTTGACAGATTTCAGGTTGGATGTGTCAAAAGATAATCCCCAATGCTGGCAGGCAGTCTCCCTTGAAAATTTAGATTCCATATACCAAGATCTTCAGGTAAACCAGTTTTTAGTTTCACCTCTGCCTCCAAGTGCTGGTCTCAAAGGACTTCATTTCAGTCAAGACCTGTCAAACCCCCAAATGCTTTTCATTACTGAATTCCTTCTGTATGTTCTGTCAACTGTGTTAAAATAATAAATTCACAAGCAATTGATTTTTGAAAAGGGAGAGAAGCACTTGAACTCGTCTCCTGATTTTGTTATTTCAGCATGTAAATTTTTTCTTTACATATTTAAAATTGTAGTTTGAAGTCTTTTCTTATTTCTTACATTCTGATGGATGTGGGGAGAAATTCAGGACATTTCTAAATTTCCTTGGAGAGGTGATTTTGTAGAGTTTTTGTCATTATCAAGGGAGGATAATATACAAAAGCCATAGTGATGAATTAAGAAAGCAACAATGGTAGAAAAGAGTCTTTTCAAATTGTGTGTGTGTGGAAAAGGAGCTTAGTTTGGACGAAGCAGTTGCAAGAACACCTTAATGGGGGACAAGAAAGCAATTAACAATGAAAAGTCACTGATGCAAAAGATAGTCCTAGAGATTAAAATCTTATTGAAACAAATGCTTCTCCATTTGATCATAATGAATTGAGCTGAAAGATCTGCAGAACCAGTTCACTGAACATGAGAAGAAAATAATAATTTGTTACCCAATTATAGTAAAGCTTTCTGCCCAACAAACTGCTCCTACAGCATTAGTTAAATAGAAATAAACTCAACAGTACAATAGGAGAATTAGGCATAATATCTGAAACTGCAATGTGTTAATTATGAAAATATATACAGATATATCAATTTTTACAGGACTTTAAAAGTACAGGAAGAATATGCTTTATCCTAAATGCAAAACCAAAATGTTCAAGGGAAGAAGACATGAAATGGGCATAGCAGGGACAGACGAAGGAAATACTGTAGGAAAGGAAAGAGCAGTGGTGGAGCAAAGCTGAGCATGGGGCAACAGGGGAATAGTCTGAAATGAGATAAATTGCAGACAGAAGTGTGTAAGGTAGGGAGAGAACATTAAGAAGTGACGATTGAGAGAAGTGCATTAGAGTGCAGGAACAGATTGCTTAAATTAGAGAAATCCATCAGATCAAGGAAGATTGGGTTTTTGTGATGGGAACGAAGATCTCAGATTCATCCCACCTGACTTTAGGCACTTAGCTGAGACATCTAAATCTGGAAGGTTTCCTGTCAAGATTTGAAAAATCAGCCTATTCACAGAGGAATCAAGGCTCCAGGTGGGCTCAACTGCCCTTTCACAGAAGTGTTAAGAAAGGATAGATCACATTAATAATACATCTAAAATAATATGCATTGATTACAAGAGATATTTGGATTAGATGGGACTACAATAAAAGAGATTAAAGCAGGACAAAATAAACAGAAATACCTGCAAAAGCAGCTGTCACAAGAATTGTTATTGAATAGGTTTTTTTACAGTGACCCCCTAACAGGTCCCATATTTTTCAATCTTGCCATTTATGGGAAAATGTGGCAATGATGGGGTGGACACAACAGAACAGTCAGCAGTGGTGACGATGGCATCCATAGGAAGAAAAATCTCTTAAGTTTTCATTTTCTTACAAGCTGCTTTGCCACTGGAACAAAATACGAAGTAACACATCTGCGACAAAAATGTGAGATATACCAAAATCAAAGCAATGGCTTCAGAAAGGCTCTCCACTGTAGGCAGGGAAAAGGAAGGGATTTGATCACATTTTGGAAGTTCTAAGGAAGGAAAGATCATGTGCTAAAAAGGCTCTTTCACCCTTTCAGCAAGAGAGACTTAACACATGTGTCTAAAGCCTGAACTCAGGAAACTTAAAGGACAGGAGCTTAAAGGAACTTTGATAAACAAATCATCAGAGCAGGTAAGTTAACAATTTGCATCTTAAACTCTGTGAAAATAAGGAATCAAGCAGAAAACCTGGAAGGTCACAGACCTTCCTATGGAAGGAACATACATAGGTGTGAGCAATTACATGAACAAATTATCTGAAAATATGCATTTCTTCATTGTCTGGTAAATAAAATAATTTTAGCAAATGAAACAAAGAAGCTTCTAGATGAGAAAAACAAAACTGAAATCATCAGACTGTCTATATATTTTGGATTTGTTGGTCTGTAAACAACCAACACAAATATCATCTAAAATTAAGGTGTAAAAACCACATTTTTTCAGATCATCATCTACTTGAATTTCAGTAACAAAAACTTTGAAGAAACTCAGCTGAGTGTTCCCACTGCAACAACATTTTCTAATACTCCTAGTGATGTGCTGAAAGCTCTGTGTAATTAGGCCTGACAAACCTTGTTCCTTTAATAGGGACAAACCCAATGTTTGAAACTTAAGTATGAACAAAAGACAGGGCCAAAGGAAGCAGAAAATGCACTGCCTACAGAAAGGCCTTCCTAGATTTGAAATGATGGACAAAAGCTTAAGTGCATTAAAAGATGTAAAAAAGAAAAGTTGTAATTCTTGTTTAAAAGAAAAACCACCGTAAAACTGCAGCCCTTCAGAGATCCCTTACCTGACTGAGTGTTCTGCTGTGAAAAAAGCCCTGTTCTCATGCCAGGAGTGTACAAACCCCGTACAGGAACCAGACAGTGAACATACAGTCGGACACCACGGTTCTTACTGCCATAATGAAATTATGCTTTGGACAGTTTCTGCATGACTAATCTCCCTTGATTACATTTTGAAGCTTTGTGGTGAGTGGTTAATTATGGATGCACAATCTTGGTGGTTTTGCTGTCTCCGGTACAGAAGCATCACTGGACTTCGGCGTGCAGCTCCCACCATCTCCACTCACCCCTTTAGATCAATCCCAGTATTCCCTTGGAGGGATAGGACAGATCCAGTGAACCTCAGTGCCCTGCGGAGCCCTCACCAGGCAAGCCCCATTCCCACCCTTAAACAGGGAGATTTGAGGGGAAATGCTGCTGTCCTGGGATAACACCATCCCCAACCTGCTGCACCAAATATGGAAGAGAATTGGATTTTCAGCACCGAAGGAAAGGACAGGTCTGTGTGGATCTCTCGGACTCTTGTCTCTTGATTTCCAAAATATTCCTCATATTGCTAAGCTTTTTCTGAAGGTACCCACGCACATTCCTACCCTCATGTTAATGCACCCCCTTCACACTTCAATTTCTCCTCAGGTGTCTGGACTAGAACCCTAAAGAGACCCATCCTGTCAACAGGAAAGGGTCGAGCCCTTAATGGCAGCCTCTGGTAACACTCTCAGCAGCTTCAGGTGATTTTTTCCTTCCCCACAGCTGTCTTCCACAAAACTATTTGTGGAAAGAAAAGATGTGCTCACAGGTTTCAGAACGCTTAACACCAGGACTGCAGAAAGGCTCTCAAACAGAGCAGGCACTGCTTCAAACCAATTTTCCATCAGCCTTAATGCAACTGTGCACACGAAACATTCTCTTTGCAAATCTCTTTCCCAATCTGAGGCTAATACCTGTAGCATCTAGACCAGAGATGCACGACAAGGATGTGAAGCTCTTTATAAAATCTGACTGACGGGAAATCAATATTACAAACATACCCATAACAAGGGATCCATTACTGCTACAATATATAAACCAGCTCTGTGCTATACAGCAAACACTTGCAAAGTATGTGTCAGTAGTGGGAAAGCCTTTTTTCAACTCTCTGGGAATATACAGTGACACAATATCCCTGAAACTGGGAAATATTGTAACTAAACCCATATGCTCATAACCTTAAACAGAGTTATCCACCACAGTATATTCTCCAGTGCTTTGGTCCCATTATGGCAAGGTTTACTTCAGTCTTTTAATCTGATCATGCATACCCCTAATTGTTTAAACTATAATTATAGATGTAAAGTCGTTTTGCCTCCTACAAAAAAATGTGCTTTGGAGAGACCAAAACAGAAATTAAATGAATGTAGAATAATAGAACTATTGCAATGGCACTAATTGCAAAACATTTTAAGAAAGCATCTTTTGATGAAATAATTGTTTTAATTATACGGTATACTTAGGTTTACCAACTATAAACACTTCAGCTTTCAGTATTAGGATAATTTCACATATACTGTTTTGCCACATTTCATTTCAGAGCACAAATAAACTAGAAATAGAAATCACTGTAAAAGGATGCCCAAGCAAAACAGAAGGAAAAGTGGTGATTTCTCTACAAACAGTGATTTCTCTACAAATGACAGATGTCTATCATAATATAGATGTTAATGTTAATATATCCATATTGTTAATGGTTATAGCTAAATGCAAATAGTCAATTCATGAGTTGCCTGGGAAAGACCTTTATATTGGGGCAGTAGGAGGGGAGGGAGACCAAGCCTTAGGTCATTCAGAAATGGTCTCTGCCCATGGAGGGTCCCTCTCACTGTAGGACTGCAGTAAGGCAGCTCTCCTGGCAGAGCATTTTCCAAGTGCAAGTCTGCGAAGGACAAGGTTCCCATGGCTGCCTGCCTTAAACTCACAGATTCATAGGTGGTTCCTTTCAAAACCAAAATCAGATGTTTCTTGACTGCACGCTGTGGCAGACCATAAATTCACCATGGTACATTATCCACCATCTCAAGAAAAATAAATTCAATAATTCTTATCCACATGGCAGCAATTTTCCACTGGGTTGGTATTAAAGCTTTCATTGAGAGTAAGAAACCTAGAAAAGGTGTTAAAAATAAAATACTGTTGTAGGAGAAATTTATTAAAAAACATTACTATTAAAGTTAATTAAACTACATCCCCAGACTAAACCCTCAAACTTGTTGCTGTTTTTATTGTCAAGAGGATATAGACAGAGTAAATGTATTCTGACATTTGGTAGGAAGGGGAGGAGAGATATTTGTGATACAGAATGGATGTGGAAAGGAGATGTTAGTGAGGCATTGCACATGTAGACAAGCTCTGGCAGAACTGCAAAGATTTTTACAGCTATAAAACACTCAAATCTCCCCTCAGTTTAAAAATATGCCTGTAAACAAGTACTTTATATCATTCTGTGAAACAATGACAGCAACAACTGCTTGTACTCTGCCTGCAAAACCTAGCAGTGAAGGGGTTCCTGCTTCAGTAAAAATCACAGTATTACGCTTATGAAATTTCAGAATTATTGGTCCTTCGCGAGACAAAGAAAATTCCTTGCGTGCGCTGACTGCAGGATCAGTGTAAATAGAACAAAACCAGCAGAACTGCTTGGCAGGAGTTTAAGTAGCCTCTTATCTCTACACTGCAGTTCTGCTTGTACTGCACCTCAGTACATGCACAAGACTTTTGTGTTGGTCTTGCTCTCACCTTGTAATCCACCAATCAAACTTGTTGAAGGCTGCCAGAAACTTAACATATCTGTTTAAACTTTTCCACCTGGTAATTGCATTTCAGTTTTTTTCTAGCTTAAAAATTCATCTTGTTGATGCTATTTTAAATAGCATTACTGATTAATTCATATTTTCAACTCAATGAATTTCCACACTGCCCTCTAAATTTGTACCATTATAAGGAAACATATTTTATTTTGAAAGATAATGGTGAAGCCTTCAGAGGAGCTGCGTGTCATATCTTCAGCTGGTATTAATGAATGGTCTCTTCCACATGCAATGGGTTAATCAAAAATTTGGCTAGCTGGGGCTCTGGTTCTCTTTCTGCCTGTCCACCAAATTAATTAAGTCCTAATTGATGTTACTTACAGTATGTTGGTATTAGAACAATATATACACATATATATGGACTAAACTTTGATAAGAAAATGTATCATTGCTGTCTTTTGCCTGTTTTCTTTAAGGATTATAATCCCAGAGAATTCACACCCCATAGCTTTTTTACATTCTTTCCATTGGTTGTCAAATATTCCTTTCCCAGAATTATGTAACACTGGTCAAAACCAGGCAATAAAAAGTTTGAAAATAAAAAATAAGTCATAAGGCTGATACAATATCTTTGCATAGACAGAAGCATCTGATCATTATGGGGCACATTTTCCCCACTAACAAAAGTTTATTGGCTATATCTTTAAAACTGACAGTGTCTTTCAGGATCTATCAAATGTATCATAACATAAGCTATCAAAATAAATAAAATATAAAGTGCACACTTCTTAGGGACATAATTTCCAAGTACATAAACTTTTATCTTACTTTTGAAAAAACGTCAAATCACTAGGAGCAGCACTTTAAAAAATATGATTTATGTAAGAGGCTTCTTTTACAGGCTCTGAGAACTCTATAAAAGTCTTTCAAACAGCAGGGCTACCAGAACTTTTAACAGAGAAAGTTATAAAGCAGATTATGGATGAGAGCAGGTGAGACAGAATCATGGTCGCTGCACTCAATCAAATGTATCTGCATCTGGCAAGCAGCTCTAAGAATTAAGGATGTTACAGCTGAAGAAAGGCTCTTGCAAGTTCCCAATTTGCATTCCCCAGATCGGATCCTTGCAGCACAGCAGATGCTGCAGAGTCAGCAAGCACCTCAAGCACAGCAGATGCTTTGGGTACTCGGACAGGTGAGGACCTCATGGCTTAAGCAGAGGTTGACATGAGAACAGTCCAGTCAAGCACAAAAATATTGCTCTTTTAAGTAAAGCCTCTTCTTTATGTCAGAATCATAGCATGTGAGACTATTAATTGCTTACACAGCACTCAGTATTCAACATTGGGGTTACCTCACACCAAGCATTAGAGCTTCTCCAGGTGATTTCCTGTTACATCTCGTGGTCAGTGCTGAGCACAGGCAGCCTTGGGGCTGTGAAGCTGCCAGGTTAACTGATGCAGCTATTCTGTCCTGCCTCTATATAGACTCCTTTCATTCTCCCCAAGCTTGCTGGGCAGAGAGATGTCTGAACTGCAGCACTATGCTGCATTTGACAGCCTGAAATAAAAGGCAGTTCAGCTCAGTTTCAAAGGGTGTTTTTAATCTCCTCCAGCTCCAGCTGCCTAGAGTGAGGTGAGAAGACTAAACTAATCACCTAGGCTCCCTCCGTAGACAGAGGAACAGAGATAGCTCAAGAGTGAGATTTAAAAGATAATTTTATTTCGAAGTCATGCAATAGAACAGGACAAGATGTCCTGTCCAAGTGCTTCATTCTTTCTGTTGACTCTCAAGGAAGCTTAGATTAATTTAGATTAGAAACCCAACTTCTGGATGAATGTGAGACAGGCTCCTGGTTATTTTGATATAGAATTGCTTAAGAACAGCTGTGGGAGCAGCCTTATACAGACAGCATTAAGGATAATTCTTGCTTCTGGCAATTCACAAATTAAGCTAAACTAAAATCCCATTTCAGCTATAAAACTATTTTAAAAGATGCTTTTTGGGTTCATATTATACATCTTAATGGGAGAAGGATGCCATATGGAGGAATATCATTTTGTTTAGAGATACTCAGTGCTCTTATCTTCTTTATGTACTGCACAGAAATTGAAAGCAAACAATGTTTACATATTTTTGCAAGCAATTTTCATTTTAAATACAGAAAACTTTATTAATAAAGCAATGGGATACTGAAATACTAAAATGAGAGATCCGAGAGTAAAGGCTCTTTTAACTCAGTTAACACCATCTAGCTGTATGTAGTTATCTTGCATTTATTCATTTGCATATATGGACCATGGCACTTTAAAATGTTATGAATTTTCCAAGGATCATTTTCAAAGAGAAATTGTAATTTTCCAAATACAACTGCCATATAAAATAATAGATAATGTAACCATAAGATGAAATTGCTGTCAAGTTGTTTACCAACTGTCCAGTGCAATCAAACATGGTCTTGTGATTATTTTTCTGTTCTGTTTGAGAAAAAAAATTTATTTGACTTCCAAATCCAGGCGTTTGTTTCAGCCGTCTTTGAATTCTGGGAGTTCAGAAGTGTTTTGTAGCCTCCATGCCAAAATAAAGTATTTTATGTGCTCAAAAGTGAATCTCATCAAATTCTCCATGGCCAAGAAGTGTCTGCTGATACAATGGGGGAGAAATTCTTCAGTGAGGATGAGAGGAAGGAGCATTCTTCACATTCTTCCTCACTTACAAAGTAGATCAAAGGCACACAGCTTTAGCTCACTCCTACCCATACAGAATCCTGCTGCAAAAAATCCACGTACTTATCTAAAATTTTTGGTGATACCACCACTATCTGAGTGTGTTCTGCTTTATTTCCCACTCTCTATGCCCTAAACCAGAAAATGTTTGGCTTTACTTCCAAAGCCCTTCCCCGTCAAACTGCCTCATTCTTAGAAGGAATTCCCTACAGCCATCTGCAAAGCTGTCTTAATTATCTCATTTCAGATCCTGTCTTTGATACGTTGCTTATAGAAAACTCATAGCTGGCCTGCTGCTCTCCCTCGAACACTGACTTTTTGGCTGCCCAGTAGCATCACATTGTTTCCTTATGCTCCCCCGTCTGTCCAGACCCATCTGTTGTCTCTTGTTTTGTACTTAGATTATAAACTCTATGGCAGCAGAACTGCCTCTTTGTTCTGAGTTCATTTAGTGCCTAAAACAATGCAGGCTTGACCCATGATTAAGGCTTCCCAGCACTAGGAAAAAACACAGAAAATAGCAAACATTCTAACAAATAACCCAGCTGGAGTGCCGGAAACAGACACTGCCTCGCAGACATCGCAACACAGAGGAATCAAATTCCACCAAAACTAAATTACTCAGCAATACTGGCCCATTTGATCATCACTGAAAAGTAGCCTTCATGTTTCTCTTGCTTTTCAATTGAGCTCACAGTTGTGGCTTTTAGCTAAATAATGTCTTCTCTGAATAAAACTTGTCAAACTATTGCATTGTGCACTTTAGGCACTGGGGCTCTGCTTACTTTGTCTTGGTTCTTCTAAAGTAAGCAGGCTCAGAACCTCCCTTTCTTTTACCAGTTTGGAACCTCTGCTTCCTTGAAGCCAACTTGGGTGCAAGGAGGTGTTCACTCACAGCTTCCCTGGTTTGAGGCATCAGAGGCTTCTGGTGGGCTTTACCATGCCATGATCCGTGGAGTTGGAAGAGCCCCACAAGGATCATTGAGTCCAACCCCTGGCCCTGCACACCCCCAAGAGTCACACCACGTGCCCAAGAGCATTGTCCAAACGCTCTCTGAGCTCTGCCAGGCTTGGTGCTGTGCTCACTTCCCTTGGGACACTGTTTCAGTGCCCAGCCACCCTCTGGGGAAGAACCTTCTCGGGAAGGAACAGTCTCAGCCTTGCCTGGCTCTCATTCCTGCTCTCTCTGCTCCAGCTCATGCTCTGGTTTCTGTCCACCTCTGCCCAGCTCGGATTCCAAGCCCAGCTCCTCAGGTTCCTCTGTCCAGACCCCCACACCAGTGCAAAGAATGTTCACGATCACAGATCTCTGCTATGTGAGAGGGGACAGAAGGATTAAGAAATCAATGTGGGCACATCCCAGAGGAAAACAGAATGCCACACGTGTGTCTCTGGATACAGCAAATGACGAATCCTACATCTCCAAAACCCCATGGATGCAGAATCCAAGTCCACTGGGACTGACCAACACAACAGGGGAAGGTCACAATGCTCACAGCACCCTCACAGGTCCCTACAGATTCTGGCAAGGGACAGAGTGTGGGTATGTCCTCATTCCCATTTCAAGGCTGTCTGTATACAGAATTTGGGACAGGATTTCTCTTGTGGTTCTTGAAGTGCTGATTAGTTTAATTAACTTTTTCATGAAAGTAAAATAGGACATAAATTTTAGCTGTATTCCTATGAGATTATTAACAGACTTCTTCAAGCACCTCTCTTTCATACTGTCAGGATTTTTTCTGACGTGATTACATAAAAGAGGTGGCAGCATTATGACTGCTAATTAGAACTGAACTCTAAACTTATTATCAGCCCACCTTTCTATAGGATTCATATTAGCAGATCAATACAAAAACATAATGTGTATACAGCTGTGTTTACACCTAAAACGGTAATCAGTCTAGGCCATACATTTCTCCTTTAAAATCTTTTAGCCTGAAGAATTGCTATGAAAAAAAGAAAAATGAATAGAAGAAAATCCAAAACTTCAGCTCGAAAGGGAGGTTTTACTATAGGAAAGGTTTTATAACTCTAGTGATCAGGAATGTCCTTGAGCTGAGAATTTTGGATGGCATCATTAACAAGCAGTGGCATTACTTCTGTGCAGGCATCAGCTGTAAATTACGCTTTACTTACAGTCACTGTATATTTCTCAGGGATTCAGGACCTCAGTCTGGGAAGTTCTTGAGGTGCTCAGCACCAGTGGCCTTCAACAGGAGCTGAGATGTTCAGCACTCCACACTACTATGACCACAAACCATAACTGCACAGTGCATGCTGAAATAATCACGAGGTAAGTACCCGCTAATTTCTCTTCCCTAGGCAAAGTGCACATTACATGTTAATTACAGTTAAGCCACCTGAGCATAATTGTCAAGTATTCTACAGAAACGTGCAATTTCTATGCAGATTGCATCTGGCTGAAAACTCCATGGATCTACTGTGTTATTCTATCTTGCCATGTATATGTGGACAATGCAAGCCAAGCTATTAACGAACCAAATAACCCTGTAAGAACATTTAACTTTTATTGCTGCCACAGACTCACCTTCTAAGAATGCCAAAGTAGCTTAAAGCATGGAAAACAGTAGATTATGAAGGATATAAGATACATTTATTTATCTGACAAGAACAGTGCTTAAAGAAGCTAACTCCAATACTCCGGTTTCCTATCAGTTGCTTCTCAATTTTACAATAAAATGGTAATGATATGTCCAGGTGGTAAAAATTCTGTTTTAACAGTGGCATCAACTGTACAAAACTCAAAAGCTGCATCTTAACAGATTAACAGCTCTCCATAATATTATCTTTGTAGCATGCAATTTGTTCCCAGTGATAATTAGGTATTTAGAGACACAACTAATTAGAGAGAAATGACTGGATGATTTTTCATTTGCTGAGAAATCAACTGTCAGAAATGAAGATCCACTGTGGGGACTAATGTAATTCGGCTGCTAGAATTAGTGTTGGAAAGATATGAGAAAATGTGGTTTAAACTATGTAGATGGTAAAATAATGTACCTACACAGACTTCTGCACTGTTAGTATGTGCATTGATAGACTCTTCTCCAAATGGAACAATTCTATTCCTAATATGCATTTCATAAGTGTGGGTGCTGAGGAGGGCAATATTCAAGATTTAGTAAAAGATGAAGTAGAAATAGTTTTTTCCCATTAAATAGATCTTTCCCAGTCTAATTTGGGATAACAGATAACAGATTCAAGGGGCCATTAGTTCTTGAAGGCATTTGTTTCCCTTTATTTTCACATACTAACTGTAGGACTCTATCTCTGTTTGCCTTTGCTGCTGCATTGCCTGTCACTAAAATACATCCTTAACTGTTTATCATTTTTCCCCTGGATTTTATTTACCATGTCACTCACCAGCTAGCTTCATATAAGAACACCTCAAGCTACTGGAAAAGAGCATTCTCCACATTCACTACTAATATTCCCTAGATTGAGTGGAGTGCTTTATGAGAGATGCTGCTATCATCCAAAGACAAATCATGTCTATGACATATTCAGCCAGCTTTTACCCAGGGCTTAAAGTCATACATCTGCAGCACTAAAATGTTTAAGCTGCCCCTACAGCATTATTCTTCTGAGAAATTGATATTTCCTTTTTGTGCAGCAACAGAAAACTCCTCATTTCCTCAATTCCAGGTGTGTTTGCACACACTCATCCCCCCACCCTTAAATGCGCGTCCAACGGTATCCACATTCGGAAGAACATGTTAAGACATATATAAGTGGCAACACTAAACATTTAAACATTGCAGCTGTTTGCACAAACATAATTTTGTCCTTTCTCATGGTCCAGCCTGTGCAATGATCGCTGCAGGTGTTCTGCAGAAACACACAACAGTATCACACTACTGAAGGCTGTAGCACAATGCACTCACCCAGGGGAAGGGAACAAGGGCTGCACAGACAAATCTGGCAAACCATTACTTCCAAAAACAACTTGGCTTTCTCATGTCATTTATCTCCTCTTAAAATAAACCTTGAAGCAATCCCCCCCCCTCCCATTTCTGCTGTTTGTTTGCTCTGATGAACAGACTTTAAAGGTTTGCTAGCTCAACTGCAATGTTCTCCCCAGTGCCCTACTTCTTGGTGTTGGACAAATCAGTGCATCATACAAGTCCTCAACTTTATGTTCAGGACCAAATATATGAATTGTCAACAATAACCCCATGGGTGTAAATTATCTTTTCTATGGCCTCCCAGATATGGCAAAGTGATAAAGCTCCATGGCAGGTCTGGAGGGTGTGGCTGAGGAGCAGAGCCTTGACTGCTCCTCCTCTTTTCCAAATTCTCCAGCAGCACCAACACCTCCCAGTGCAGCTGCTCTGGTTAGCAATGTGGACCTGCATCTTTAAAACTGTTTGAGTTCAGCTATTATTTTGGCCTGCTGCCAAGTTGTCCTATAAAATGAAGCTAAAAGAAAGAAAATTGTAATGTTCCCCAGTTTATGAGTCCACTAAATTGGACTGAATTCAGGGAACTAAGAAATGGCACTTCTTTAGTTCATGGTTTTGTTGGGTTTTTTTAACTTGACCAGATTTAAAACTGTGCTGTAAACAACAGAAGTGTTAGAAATTGCCTTTGAAAGTAAACATATTTTTCTGCAAAAATATTTCGTTCCACTGTGCTGGGAAACTTAGCAGATAGACCTAAGTTTATCTGAATATATGTTGCGTATCTAAAGACAGAAACACTTCAAAAACAAGCTTATAAATAGGACAAAATGAGCACCCATATGACAGCAGTTGTGTTTAAACTTGTTAATTGCTTGAAATAGTTGCAGACACAGACAACCTTATGTATAGTTACCAATACCTGATACACAGTCTGACTGAATCATTAATAGCATTGGAAAATAAACGTCTGCTTGGTAACTAAGGAATTAAAATTTAGGCGTAAATAAGTTAAATATTACATTTTAAATAGCAGGGTTAATTCTCACAGCAGGTTCAGATCAGCAAAGTTCATAACCAATGTGTTTCTGACCACTTATTCTGAGCAGCTCTCTCAAATCTGCAAATGCTACTGTTAACATACCCCCAACTTCTTCATTTCTACCTAACTCTTATTTAATGACCAGCACCACAAATAATTTCTGTCCTTTCTTCACACTGTGGAAACTAATTGGCCAAGTTTCATGAGTCTTTGTGTACAGCGGACAAAACTAAGCACTGCAGACTTACATAATCAGTGTTCAATATTTAATGATGCATCACAGTGATACATCATTGAATGACACTGGGGTAGGATTTGTATAGAGAGATGGTATTGACCAGTTGATAAAGTTGAAAAAACCACGGATTTTCTTAAACAGCACCATTTCTACACATCTGAGCTTTCTAAAGAGAGGGTTCCCAAGCACGTTATATTCAGCTGACAAAAAACCATGAAATTTTATGCTCACACATGCACATAGAAACAGATTTAAAATGCACTTAAATATCTCAATATTTCTAAAATAATACGTTATTTTGGGGGTAGCAAAAAGCATTGAAGGAATGGCACAATGATGTGCAAATAATTTCTAAAGCATCTGCTCAAGAGCTCTTAAAACTTCATAACTCATTTTTTAGGGCCATATTTTCTAACCTGTTCTCAAAAAAAATGCATATCCAGGTGTATGTAAAAGAAAGTTGAATATGTGGAAAGAAGAGCTAACTCATTAATACCAAATAATACTGAAAGAGTCTTGTCTTCCCATTTAAATAATAAAAATAACTGCTTCCACAAGCAAAATGTAGTAAATTACATTTTCCCATTTGTTTACATGCAGCAATATCTACCTCCTCAGAGAAGCAGTCATTTTCTTGTCATTTTCAAGTAATATGTCACACAGAACTCGCTCAATCTCTTGAATGTTACATTCTATAATTCCACCTTGAAGTGTCCTAAAAGTCTGGGAGAAGTAAGAATATTCTGTGCTGTGATATCAGCACACCACTCTATATGCAGACAATGAACAATAAAATTTGCTCATGAAGGAATGGTACATATTGTTAAGGTTGACTTCATTTTCCATTTATGCTTCTGGTTTTGTTGTTAAGAAATAGGAGAGGCATTAGCTTGAAAAATACTTGTGAGTGCAGGACAGCATCAGAAGTTTCTTCCCAATTAAATATCTCTCAATACAACCATCACATCGAATTTGAGAAAAAAAAACAAACAACATAACAACCTGCTACTTTTTATCGCATTGCTACACTCATGGGCGACCTCACAGTTAAAAAAGCTGTCTGCTCTAACAATTTGATCCCATTTCAGCATCTCAACTTATAAAAGGGGTATTTGTCTTTCCAGCCTCATCTAACAATGCCTTCTCATCGAATCAAGAAGAGATCCAGGAAATCAAGCTGTGGCATATCTGTCTTTGTGGAGTCGGTGTATGTGAGACTGGAGGCTTTTTTTATTCTTGACTAATAGGAAATAAAATTGGCTCCAACTGTATCTAGAATGAAACAAGCTACAAGCAGACCTGCAACTTCAATCAGGTTCGTTTCTTTCCATTTCAACCTCACCAGTCTGGAACAAGAAAATGTTATTACAGCATGCTCAGAGTTTACAAGAAAGGCACATAACTGCGGAGACAAAATCAGCCAGCTCTTTCATTCATGGCTGGTCAGGTCATGAAATGAGCACAATTCATAGCCTTGCTTACAAAACAAAGGACATGCTAAAGTAAGATTCCAGATAATGAATAGTCTGCTCCTATTTCTTTAAAGAGAGATCTATTCCTCTACATAAATTGTTTGGCTTGAAATGCCAAAAATATTTTGAACAGGAAAAAATGCTTCCTTTTCAAGCTCTGGCAAAACAGCATTCCAGTTTGTAGGAATACGATATAGCCAAGATATATGATAAAGCCAAGATCAGAATGCACTTCATGAAACATTGCCAATAAGGTAACACCACCCACCTTTTTAAAGTTGTTTCATTTCCTAATAGTTGATTTCTTGAGAAATCAATATTCCCTTCTCTTCCCTATGCTTTGGAGAGTGCTTACCACTACTGATTTGAAGTTGAGGCTTTTATTCATTACTGATTTTTCAATGAGCCCTTCATATTGCAATCCAAAAAACATAAATAATACCAAAAAGAAAACAAAGCCAACCAACAGTTAAGAGCTCACAACTTGAAGTTATGTTCAGTTCAATCTCACAAGTACAAGGCAGGTTACGTGCTTGGACACCGATCTCCTCTTCAGCTACAGATCATTACCATCTGATTATTACTTGGTGCTCTCTGATATGAATGTGGCCTTTTTTTCATTTCATTCTAATAGAAAAAATATCACAAGAACCACAATGGCCCTCACCAACTTCCATATTTGCTGGCATTTTCTCTAGAAGCATTAAGGAAAAAGGGGAAAGAGCTCCTTTCAAAGTAAGGGAGCAGACACATGGGAGAGCCCTGCTGGGAAAACTGCACCAGTCCTGCCCATGCTCAGCTGAGTAAACGAAAGTTTCAGCTCCCAGAGCAAGAAATGCAGCATTAAAATTCAAGTGTGCAATTTAATATCAAAAGGAACATAATTTGGGGAAGCAAAGTATCTCAACTTTTCAAAATAGAAAAGAAAACGCATACAGTAGCTATTGATATTAGGTAGGGAAATTTGAAGAGGAGAAGGTAGCAACTATTTTAATCAAAATTACCCAAGCAAAAGAGTACAAGGTGAAGAAGACCAGCCAGGTACTGGGATAAAATGGATGCATTGAAAACATGGAACAAACAGCAGGAGGAGCAGACAGAAATCATTTGTTTTACGAAGTTTCTTGAGCCTTTTCTAAGACCTTTCTGTCTTAATGGCACTGGTATCACCGTAGTGATACAATCCCTCACATGGAAAAGGCTCTGGAGGTGCATCCATAGACATAAATGTGGCCATAGCAGCATACCTCACTTCTGAAAGACAAAGCAAATTATTTATCTCAGTATATGAGGCATTTGCACACTTTAACTGTTCAAACAGGCTGCAATACATCTTTTGATTGGAATTATTATCTTCAATCATAATTGCTTTGTTAATTTATTGACAGTGTCCATACTCAGTTTTCATGTATGCTATTTCTGTACCATTGGCTAGTGCTAAAATGAACAAAAATTTTCCTGCAATTCTAACTGTGCTCCATATCATACTCAACTATAGGAGTTGTGACTGAAGGGACATCAGCTTTCACTAGAACACCTGAAATAGGCTAGAAAAAACCTCACAAGTACACCCCTAATATATGTTTAGAAGATGAGCTTAGGAACTAATTTCATAATTTTCGGGTATCTAGACATCTTTCACCTACTGAAAGCATTGATTTGATGCAGGAACTACCCTTTTCATTTGGATAAACTCACATTAACTTAACTCAGGACTGAGAATTAGAATTTTGTAACATATATTGTTTTATTGGTAGCTGGTAATCTCTGTCCTTGTGGACTGTAAGTTCACTCAGCTGCACTGGGGTGTTCGAGCTGCACCTTTATGTATGTATACAAATAAATGCACTTGGAACATTTGAGGATATAAAAGCATAGAATACATGGAATATGATGACACAGAGCAGGGCACTTGCTGAAGTGAAATATTTTATGTTGACTGTATATCCTAGAAATGTGTTGTCCTCGTATCAGTCTCCACCTTGATGGCTCAGTGACAGCTACAGGCTCTGTGCAGCAACATTAGACACTGCAGATTAGCATTCCCACACTTCCAAACCAGCATTTGCTAGCATTTCCACATCTGAACATTTTGGGTAGGACCTAATGAGGGAATTGCTGCTCAGCACCCTCAAAGCTGTCGAGAAGGGTTTGGCACTGTAATTGCTCCAGCACGAGGATGGTGCTGCCTCTTCCCTGAGCTCTGTGTCAGGATGTCCTGTGCCGATGTGAGCTCTCCCTGGGAGTTGGGCTGAGGGGGACAGGCTGTGACCGTGGCTGTTGATTATTGCAACCTTCACACTCTAATCCTGCTGTAGTGATTTGGCTCATTTGGGATATAAAATCCTGCATGTCTTGAATTCTTCATAGGGTCTGTCACAGGCCAGAAGTGCAAAGTGGCCTCCCATAAGTGTTGAAAAATTACCTATGCTGAAGTTGACAAAACTAAATTCTACTTCTAATGGAAAAAACTGAGTCTTAAATGCTTGATATGGTTTCTGACTGTCTGGAATATTTTCATGTACCTACCACCAAAGAAAAACCCAGTAATTTATGATGAGAAGATGCAGGAGAATGCTGCTTTTTAAAAATTTGTTTTAATATCACTATTGATCAATGGAGAAAGCATCACTGAAGCACAATATTAGGGAAACAGCATTTGAATAAAGCTCTGGTTGCCCAATAACAAATAGTAAAAGTTGACTACAGAACCCTTAGTATTAACCCGATGGAATAAATTATCAGATTATAAAGTTATATGAGCTTCTTAGGGGACAATATTTATCCCACAGGTAAGGATTACTTGAATAATTTATAAATTCCCTCGTGAATGAATTATGCATCCTTGTAAGCAAAACGTACATCACAGATCCTAAATTGCCATGCACCACTTCTGCTGGGATGCAAGCCACTCTTGCTTCCCAAGACAAATTTCTCTTCATTAAAAGAAATTTTCACTGCACCTTGCTACAAAGTGCCACAACCCTACAGGAAAAAATAACTGATCCCTGCTGGCTGAGCATACCAGACGTGAATCATTGACTCCACCGTGTGTGGAAAGAGATGGGCATGTGTGTGGGAAGAAGGAATTAAAGCTCAGGGCCAAGATCTCTGCAGGAAATCCTAAAAATAGCCAAACTTAGGAAGAAGCATGGAGTAAGCTTTCTGGTTTCAGTGTCAAGGCACTTAGTAAAATTGAGATTTGGGAAGCAGAAAATCTGAACCAACCACAGCTTTGGTTTTCCTGTTAGTCTACAGATGCTGCATATTGCCCAAGTTCAGAATTACCATATCACATATCGCACACCTCTCATTTCAGGCATGCCAGCCTTTGACTATAGGAAACATCAGGAATTAACAGTGTAGAAAGGATGGATATTTTGCATATGTAAAGGGCAAACTGAAGAAGAGGCTAAAAGATAAGGTGGTATACTTGAAAAAAAAAGCTCCTGAATCATTGGTATCATTTCACCAACATTTTCTTTTAAAATACTCAGTTTCCCCCTCCATTCCTCAGTATTTTACCTGCCTGCTCTATCTCTCTTTGAACAGGCATAATATAGGGGACTAATACAAAACAATCAGGTCTAGAAAACATGACCTTGACCAGTTTGGAGGAATTGGGATTATTTTGATATAGAGAAAGGTGATAGAGTGTAAACAGAAAAATATAAAAGTCTGCAGAGAAAAGGAAGGAAGGAAATAATCTTTTTTCCATGCTCATTTTGGGCATGATAAAAAGTAATGGGCTTAAACCATAGCAGAGGAAATTTAGGTTAACCATTAGGAAATATTTTTCTAACAGCAATGCATGGGGGAGAAAAATTTCCTAGGTAAGAAGCAGAAAGTCCATTTTTCTACGCTTTTATGAACAGGTTAGACAAACATCTGCCAGAAATAGTTTACATGCAGCTGATACTGCCTTGAACAGGGGAGATGGGAGTAAATGATCTCTAAAAGTCCTTTCCAGCCTTATTTTTTTTATGATTCTGTAATCAACTTTGAAAGGAGCTTGGCATCACTCCTATTGAAAATAATGGGAGCTTGCCGAGTGTTCTGTAATGGCATTCCAGATTTCCTCCAGTACAAACCAAGGTGGAACTGTGTGCATTTCAGTGGAGGGAAGCGGGACCTCGAGCTCCAGTAGCTGCAAGAAGGGTGGTAATTTATACCTAACTGCATTTGTCACACTCAGTATCTTGCATTGCCAAGGTCTTCAAAAAGCAGAAGAAATTTGATGCCTCTTTCAGGCCATTCTTCAGATTCTGTTCTGAATTGAAGCTGATGGGTAGCTGGTAATGTTTCTTAGGTGGATGAGTAACTGCTTTTAATGCAGTGTTTCACATAAATTAGAGCTTTCTCTACTCTAAATATTATTCACAGCATATATTCTTATATCATCAGAAAACAGTAAACTAAATGATAGAATTTAATTTTAATCTAAGGCACCATTTAAAGCTACACAGAACTCTCCTCCCACACCAGTGTGAACAATGCTCTGACACAGCTCAGGCTGTGGCTCCCTGCACTGCCAGCCATGGTTTGCTGTTTTCTAAAAAAACAACCCCCATTATTTTCATCCTCTACATATACAAATGCAAATAGAATTTATTCAAAGGTTATTTCTTCAGTATTCATATTTAAAATTTAATAATTATGATCTCCAGAAATTGTAAAGGAAATTCCATCTGAAGTTCATATTTATACTTGGATAATTTTGTACTTTATGACGAACATTCTTTTGCTGCTTCCCCAGGAAAAGATGCAGCCTATTCGCGAATTTAATGTGTTATGCTCTAATAGTTTGTAGTGTGACTTGTTATGCCTTTTGCATATTGATACATTTTCAGGTAACCAAAATATCTCTACAAAAACTTTATTGTGTACTCCCAGCTGCAATATGCTATCAAAGATTCTTTATCTATTCCCTCATGATGACTAATCAGAATTTCTCTATTGTGGATGAAGATTCCTGCATGAGTATATTTGACAGGAATCATTTATCTGCAGAAAGAATAACAGATTAATCTGCACTTCCCTGGGAAAAAAAAAAAAAAAAAGCCAAAACAAAACAGAACAACAGACCATCTTATATATTGAGATACTGATCTGAAATTTCATCAACAAATAGTGAAGAAGAGTCCTTATCCTTGATTCAAACTTTTCTGCTGAGGCAATGCAGGTACTGGAAATTAATGAATGGTATTATGCACTAAGCCATGCTACGAACTATTGTTTGGATTTTTTTTTCTATTACACTTACAACAATGAATCTGAGGACACCTCAGTTCACTTATTCCCACAACATCCTCAAGAAGCAGCACTCCCATTTTACAGAGAGCACAGGGATCCCCATGCATCCGCAAACACATGGGGATGTGGTTAGCAGAGCAAGGGCTAAAATCTACTCTGGGTGCGAATTCCAGTAAGTGCAAGTCCCCACAAGAATTTTCTTACTCTTTTTATATGATTGACTACAAACACCACCTAAAGCTTCCACCTCTAGTCAGTGAAAACATTTCACTGCAGAGCAAGCTCTGCTGAAGCCACTGTTGTGTGAATTTGAGCCCAAGGAGCGAGAGGCAAATACAACCGCAAACAAACAAGAAGGGGAGGAGTTGAGGGGGAATGGACAACACAAACCTGAATTTAGTACCTGGCAAAGGGCCCTGAATGATGCTCCCAGGGCCAAGCCTGAAAGCCTTGAGCTGCAGTTCTGGGTTTCATGCTGGTATCACTGTCAGAGGGCGAGGATAAGGAAGGCTATTTGATCCCTGCAATCCAACCATACTGCCTTCCAGGGTTTGCCCTGTGGCAAGGCATCCGATATTTTACATCCCACTTACAGTCAGATGCACTCAAAAGCTGAGAACAGTGAGTGCTTCACAGAAGACACTTCAGACTGTGTATCATTGAATCACGAATTATAAGTAATAAATATATGTATATAAATAGTACCAATTAAGCACAGGATGGGTGAAAAAGGTAGATACATTGTCATTCTAAACTTTCCTTGATCATGTCATGTTGAGTCACTCTCAACCCTAAATATACTTTGTCATTGTCATTTTCTTTTTCGTTTTTCCCTTACACCCTAGCATGTTTTAAGCACTCAAGACATCTTTCTTGAAATGAAAGACTTAAAGTGACAACAGTCTTTTTCAGCTGCTGTTCAGATCCACACTTCCCGCTCAGCAATTTGGAAGATTCACTTAACTAATGTTTTTCAGACCCAAACATTCTAGAAAGACTAGGTTATCAAGAGGGATTCTTTTAGAAGTTATTCCCATGCAGTTACTAGTTTAAAATGTCCCTCTTTTGAATGGATTATTTTGTCTGCCATTTTTCCATATTAACTAGCTATCAGTCATTCTCAAGCTCATCTTCTCCAGTAAGAAAAATATATGCAGCTTAGTGTGTGACTTACTTGCCAGGTACAATAACATTCACAGAAGCCTAGTTTCATCTCAGTTTTCATTATACTTACTTTCATTTTTTAAATAGATTTAACTGACCCTTGGATTTTTAGTTTGGAATTATTTTTAAATAATTCTTTTCAGCAGCCTGCCTTCATTTTGTGAATCTGCTAATTCTGTGTACCTAAACCTATTCCTTATTGGTGTTTCTACAGACCTTAATATCTACTGCATTTTGTAAGAAAGAGCAGAAAAATCATCTTCCAGCCTGGGTTTTTTTTGTTGTTATTGTCATTATTATTACAGGTTATGAGAGAAACCCACTCATCTAGCGCTGGTACAGAGTAGCGCATCCTGCAGAAGTTTTCGAAGTAGCTCTGCAGTCAGGCATGATTCACCAGGCTGTACAAGTTCTGACAGACTTGCTAGGCTCCAAAGCATTCCAAAACCAGCATTTGGTGGTTTCTACACTGCTCCCCATTCCATGTCCCACAAAGCCTTAGTCATCTGGACGCACCACTTGGCTGGTGCTGTGTGTGGGCACAGTGCCACACTGGGATGCCAAAGGATGGCTCAGGGAGAGGCAGAGCTCAGCCCTGGTGTTGTACACACAGCACTGCCCTGGACCTGCTGTGTCCCTGCAGGACAGCAGCTGACACGGGGACGTCTCGGGACTCTACTCCCCTAAATTCCCAAATTACCCAGCGGAACTTCACAAAGCACACAAATAAGAGAAATTGAGAATTTATCACAGTAAGGGAAGATTTGTCATGAGAAGCAACAACCCTTCTCTAACAATTGTAATCCTATTAACACAAACCCAGAGTCTTCAGCTATCTGGGGGTGCTCTGAGTTAGTATCTTGGCTGGGTTCAAATGAGTTCCTTCAGAAGAACATTTCCAGCGATTTCATTGTTACCAAGCGGTTCATCCACAAACAGAAAGGATGTGGACAATAATTGAGTTCACTGTGGCAAACTCACTCTTGCTACAAGAATTAAAGTGTCCCTTTAAGATATATTTCCTCAGTTTGCTATTCAGTTTTACTAACAGACAGATTTGAACTTTAAACCTTTCTTCTTTTCGTTTGTACTTACAACAGTAATTGAATATATAGTGCACAGAGAGAAGTTCATTCCCCATCCCTCATCTTAAAAGTGTTTTATACTTACTAATAATATTAGTTTATTTGTGCCCTTAAGATTTAAACCTAGCCTTCTACAATAGTTGTGCAATATTGATTGAAAGGGCTTAGATCAAATTATTCTAGAAATTGAGCAGCTCCAAACTTTTAAGAGCTACTTTTAAGCAAGAACCGTCCCTATCATGCTTTTAAACTGCTAACAACAGAAAGCCCTGACATTCTTCTGTCAACATTTTCCTGAACCACAAATTGCTCATGCATTAGAAATTCACTTGAAATGGCATAAAAAGGCTGTGAAGTAAATGTATTCCTGAAGCCTGGGTCTGCAAGCCCCTGTAATTTCAGAAAACACCATACAGGCTGGAAAGACAGCAGATGCAAGGACTGAATTTAACTACAGATGATAACTCAATTTATTTTCTCTGTAGTCTAGTAACTCAATAAGTCTTTAGCAGTTTTGTAAATAAACAGATGGATGCCATCAAACGCCAAAGAATGATAAATCTGATTGGTCTCTGTATAATTTTGGACAGCTTTATCCCGAAAATAGACAGTAGAAGCATCTTCCTCCAAGAGTGTGATAAAATAAACATGGGAAGGTAGATTATGGGCAATTGCATTGTCCCAGTAATGAATGAAACTCTCCATGATGCCAGGGCTAAGAATCAGGAGAGATCTCAATGTAACTCTTTTTAGTTGAAGATTGACTTCTGTTGATTAAGGTAAAAAAGTTGCTTTTCAAGGGATTCAAAGTAAGAGTAAGGAGAAATAGGTGATGGGACCCCTGCTGAAAGATTTAATTCATATATAACTTTAACTTTGAAAGGTTTATGGCTCTAATTTAGCTGTAAGCCATCTGCTCCACATAGTATGTGTTGACTGAATATAAAACCAGACCACCAATTTCACATCGGAAGGACACTTATCATCCAGTGTGTCACTTGTACAGGGATTTGCTCACTTTACCTCATTTTGCACCTCTAACTAGACATCTGTTGAATCCTCAGAGTTTAACAGCATTGAATTAAAAAAGATGCTCTGTTAAGCTGAGGTGTACATTTACCTAGGCCCTACTACTGCCTATTTTCCATGTGAGAAACACTGGGTCTTTGTGCTAAGAGAAGGAGAACAAGATGCTGCTTTAAAGCATTATCTGATCATCAATGTTTCCATTTGTGTAAAATAAATCATACTATTGAAAGGTTTTTTCCCATGACACTTCCATTAAAAACTACATAAGTATCGTATAACCTCTCTCAGCAGAATTCTCAAATGAGAGCTTCCTATGTTTGTTAGCTGCCTTTATAATTTTTAAATTTCTTTTCCTTTCCTTTGTTGACATCTGTATCATTCATGTCAAAATAAGAAAAGCACAATAGATTTCTTTCAACTACTGAAAGCTTAGCCTGGCAGAGGGCTTAAGGCTCTGCCCAGGAGACAATCAAATTTGAAGACCTAAGTTAACAGTTTTTAAATTCAGAAAGCCTATGAAAATGGCTAAAAAGCATCAAGCACCAAAGTAGGCTTTTACAGGCAAAGAAATGTAAGAGCCAAATTAGAATTGTCAAAAGTCAAGATGAGTTAGACCTTGCAAAGGTTCAGTACAACTAACATCTAAAGATTTTCACTGTATATAATGAAGAGACCAAAAAAAGGATGGAATCATTATGTAGAAAGAATGAAGCAGAGATCAGGTATTTTCTAGACACTGTCCCAGGAGTGAATCTGATGGTTTTCAAGGAGGGAGATAATGTTTATCAAAGACGATACCATCAATATGGATAATGGAATGAGGATATAGAAACAGAAGAAACAGAAGTTTTATGAAATGACATTAGGGTAATCAGAACACTAATTCCGTAAGAATACCAGAAAACAAAGGCTGGTAACAGGGAAATTTAATAATCTGTCATGTCAGATACATACAAATTGAGAACAGTGACTGTTGTTTCTTTCAAACGAAATATTGTCTAGATTCAAGGAAAAATACATTCAGTTATTTACCGATCTATTAATCAGACTCAGCTATGAGGTACTTATCAAGAAAGAATAATTAAAGGCAGGTAAATGGAAAACAGGTCAAAATGCAAAAACATTTCATCAAAGATTGTGCCAGAACCCCCTGATAGTTTTCCACAATAAGTGAAATTATTTTCTGGGTAAAAACATGCAGAATATTTTCTAGATTTCTGGAATCTTACACTGTGAGAATTTATCAACAGATAAATTATCGAAAGAGAAGATAGAGGAGTTATGGAGAGTGGATAATGGCATGAAGGAGAGAAAACAAAGAATAGTTTCAAAGAGAAAGAAGGCTGATGAAGATATAACATGGAAACAAGAGTAAATCTTTTTACTGCTTATTTTTGCTTTCATTAAAGAGCTTGGCATTAATTAAATTCAATTATTGCAAACATCACTATGTATCATCAATGCAGAGAAGGCATAGAGTATAATCCAGAAAGAGATGCATGACCCCAAGAACCTGAGAAATCTACATGTACTCAGATTGAACAGTAAAATTCAAAGCCAAGTGTTTTGGAAACAAGCAGAAACTTAAACTCTAAAAGTTTACTGTTTAAGGAAGAATATAAGTTGGCTGCAGAAATATCAAGTTGGAAAGGGGGAAAATCATTTAAAAAAAGTAAATGTTGAAAGAAATACAGCAACAAAACATTAACACCATTGGGCAATGCCAGATGGGCCTTCACATGGCACTCAGTACAACCTGGTCATGCAAGGAGAAAAAAAATGAACTGAATCTGAAAGTGGGACAAGATGCTACAACGGTGCTCAGAAGACTGAAGAACAAGTTCAGAGCAGACCTCGTTTGCCTTGTCAAAACGAAGGTGGAGATGAGATACGATTGCTTGTGTTAGGACACTGTGGGTGATGGATCAGAAGCCCTGATCCAGCTGATGGTGAGCAGGCAGGTACGGCTGAGAGATGGTGTTTCTTTCCAGGGTAGTGCCTTTGATTCAAAGGTTTGGATTCTAGTGCATCTGTTTGTGGCCAGAAACTTTGGATCATGAGCATTCATCATTGCTTCTCTATTCCCACGACAATGGGGAAGAGGAAACCACCAAATTGTCATCTGGATGCAACCTGAAAAGAGCTCAGACAACCTCCCCAAAAGAGATGGAGATGGCTGTGCTTACACTTCACAATGTTCAGAATTTTGCACCCTCTTCAGACATTCCTTTGGTTCCCTTTATGCAACTAAAGCTGCAAACACCCCCAAAAGGTAAAAAATATTTCTAATACTCTGGAGAAACAGTGACAGTTTTGGATTGAACAATGAACAACAACGAGTTGTCAAAGAAATGTTCACAGTACTCATCAGTTTTTATTAATATGTCTCATTGTATTGAGTCCCTCTAGGGCAGGAAATCCTGTGATAGAGTTGTAAAACAACCATCTCCACCTCCTCTGTTCTCCGGCTCTCTTTTTTTCCTTTTCTTTTTACCTTTTTTCAGCTGATGGCTCCACAGTATGCAGGTTTTACTGTCCAATCAATAAGTTACTTTTGCCAAGATGTGTGAAAGACATTGCTAACATTATACTGCATGCTCTTCGTATTAAAATGTTTATATTCTTCTCAAGTATGTTCTTCAGAATTTAAAGGAATCAAGATTCTATGGCCAGAATGATGTGAAAACTAATTCATTACAGAATCACCTAAAATTCTGCAAAAGACCAGACAAAATCAATACCTCATTCTTCATCTCATAGGAAGCTTTCTGTGCTAAGAACCTCTGTATTCTCAAGTAGATGTTATCCTGCACGTTGCAGAAATAATTGCTTTGGGTTTGGGCTGGAGAAGGGGTGGTGGTGGCTAGCAGGTCTCATTACCTACTTTGTTTCTGCTATTGCCATAAATATTTTTTGAGGAATCATCGTCACCATCTGCCACCAACCACTGTGTTCTTTTCACGGTGTCAATACTATAAACACAGTCTGCTCCCTCATTTGAGGCACTGCAGAAGGATGGAATTAAGCAGAAAATAGTCACTCCAAAAATAGGCCTTACTGCTCAAAAGGAAGTAACTCCTTCAGTAAAATAATCTTGGGAATAGATGATTTTAGTTTACACCAAGTCTTAGAGCTATTTTGTTAAGCATCTCCAGTTAACTGAAGAGAACTCCAGATTTTAAGGTCTCTCAGTGTCAGTAAGTTGAAGTTACTGCTTAATATACTAATTAGGAGTTTAGTTTTAGTTATAATCATTAAAACTCTTACAAAGACAATTTTGATTTTCTCCCACAATGTTAATGTTTTCCTTTTTTTTGTTTTTTGGGGTTTTTTTAGCATTTAACTGGCATCATGTTGGTAACTAATATGGAGTACCCCTCAACACAATTACTGAAATTACATTTCTATACAAAATGCTCTAGTCATGCCTTAGGTTAGAGAGGAAGATTAAACCCAGTCCCCACAGTCTAAGCAGTAAAAGGAAATTCAAAATTTTCTGTTCCTCACTGAGTCTTTTATAACAATCCAGCTTATCTGTAGAGCTTCTGGTCAAATGAATACAACTGTGCACCTTTGCATAAAAAATAAAATGTCTGACTCACCCCTGTATTTTAACACATTGTTTTTGCATAATACATAGTTTGAGTTCCTTCCAGTTGCATGTTGGGACTTCAGAGGAAACAACAGAATTGAGATTTTTTTTTCAATATTTCATTATTTGAAAAATTTTGCTATTCATAATGAATGAGGGTGTCTCTTCCAGGGATACTGTATAGTTAATCAGCTTTCTTATAATGTTTTCTCTGCTTACATGCCACTATAAAATATACTTTGGTGAATCAATGTCAATAAAACAGCAAATAATGAAAATAAGCCAATATTCTGTCTCCAAAATTACAAAGAAGGAGAGACAACATTCAGTCTAGAGAAGTGGATTGCTATAGAACAAAGAACAGGATGATGCACCAAAATACGTTTGCTTAAATAAAAAGTAGGATGTTACTCTGTAGGGACTGATAAGCCAGCTGGGAAAAAACAGAATGCAGAACTATGTTTGGTTTTATCCAGACTTATATCGTTTTTCAGAGTCCCTTTTTCCTTCTGTAATATCAATTTTAGGTTTATTTTTCAGATGTTTAGGAAGCTAAATAAGCAATTGTTAATATCTTCCCATTTCTATGCCCATCCACACTTTTCTTCTCCCAGCTTTCAGTATTCATAGTTTTTCTTCGCTAAAACAGAGATTCAACCCTCTTTTGTGTTAATTAACTCTTAATTACAGCGTATTTTCTAATACTTCTTTTACTTACATTTTTCTACCAGAAAATCTATAATCATCCTTGTAGCACAACTGACTTTATTGGGTTATTTTGCAAGAACGAGCAAGACTGAGCAAGGAACGTGTTTGCGGCAGGTAGAAATTCATGGGACTTACATGCCCCAGTGTACATCTGCAATCAGTTCATTGCATACTGAGATAGGTACACACATCGTTCTACAAATGGAAAGCCATAATCTATGGTTTTGTTTCCAAGGGTCAGAAAAATTGAGCAATATAATTAAATATAATACTCTATAAAAACTATTAGTTAATTCATATTTATGTTAATGTGCCTCTTATGATATGTATTAGGGTTTTTGTATTTTAATCAGAGAAAATTATAAATACAATCAAGAAAGCCTTGTTACTGTTTTCAACCAGAGCTAACTGTCTTGTAGAACACTTAATGAGTCATTATTCATTATGATGGTGAGGACAGGGAAGGCAGATGGCACGGTAGTTTTATTGATTCTGTGATCCTACTGTAGCTTGCTGATTAAGTAGGATTGAACGCCACAGTTAGTGCGGCCAGAATTACACAAAATCCTGTTTTGAGTCAAGGAAATCAGACAGGAACTTTGAGATAGCTCAGTTCAGAGGCCTGCCATCCTAAGTCATAGCAACATAATATTGCACGCAGCCTTCCATTTCAATTTCCATTTAATTTCCAAGAGTTATTTTATGGATTAAGTTGGATTCACCTCACCCAGCCATAGCCATTGAGCTGTTAGAGATCCACTAAGGTTTAATAAGAGACTCATTTGTGCACACCTGCAGAGGCCATTCAGCTCACTGCCTTGAGAGGGAAGCTCCTTTACTGGGTGCTCTATCACTTTTACCCTCTTGGTGGATTGGAAAATGCTGCTGTGTGAAAGTAATGTAACCTGTAAAATACTCAGAAATTACACCCCTTGATTCTGAATTATTTTTAAATGCTTTAATATTCCCATTTCTCTCTGTGCTTTACAGCACAAAGTAGCCTTATCCAAGAATGATGCAAACATTGTTTTATAAACTTATCGTACAATAACTCAGTACCTCAAAGCATGGGATTTAGCTGGCTTTAGTAGTAATGATGACATGGTCACAGCTCTTTTAACAGAATTTATCACATTACCGAGCTATTCTTTCTGTATTGCCCAATATATCATCAGAGCTGTATGAAGACCTTGAAGGAGTTATTCTTGGGCCTTCCACTGCTGATAATTCATAGGCACCTTTTTCTGCTTTAAGTTATATATTATCCTCTCTTTTTTTGGTCTAACTTGTTTTGTTCAATCCCCCTTGCGATATATAATTCAGTTCTTTCTAGAGATGTGGTTGCAGCTGCTCTCATTATTAGATCTGCTTTGATATTAAGAAAGGTTTAAGCTATTTAAAGCATGGGGTCAGACAGTACAGCAATAAAAGATGATCTCTAGCTTCCAGTGTATCATAAAACTTGTAAGTCACATATGCAGTACACTGATGCATTTGTATTAACATACACATGAATCCTACACAAAATCGCCATTTTTGAGGCCTCTAATTCGGGTCTGATTACACAGGTACAATGCAGTGAATGGAACAGTTGAAGAATGAAGAAAGCACATGTTCCATCAGACAATCCAAAATAGGGAAATTTAACTTACTGTTTTTCACTGATGACTCTAATTTATACTTTGGTTCTAATTTCTTTAATTCAAAACCAGATGTTACTTCAGAGAAGTGTAATTTAACTGTTAGCAGACACCCAAAAGAAAATGTAAGGTGTGCTGTGAAACACCCAACCTGCCATACTGGCAACATTTAGTGACTTTCCTGATTTTCAGGATGTTTTATTCTACAAACAGCTGCTTTTCATTGAAAAAAATCCCTTTTGAAAACACAAATCACAATGATTAGTGTTTCTTTTTTTGCAATAAATTCATTTTTATCAGTATTTTGACTGAATCTACGTGATCAATCTGCATAAAATCTGTCTTAAATCACAGTATAATTTTAAGCAGTTTAACTGTTTAATTCACAGAATTAGCAGTAAGAGCTAAACAATGTTGTTGAAAGTCTGTGAAGTTCTGAGTATTTTCTGCAGGAAGCAGAGAACACACAGATCTCCTCTGGGACATATGGTCTCTCCCAGAGAAGTTTTTGCTGTGCATAGCCTTTGGCCAAAGCCCACCATCTGTAGCTTCAACTTTTCTTCCAGATGCTGATAAAGGTGAAGTATAGAACATATGCTGCACAAAGAGTAACCTTTACATTAGGGTTTCGTTTATTCGTTGGTTTGTTGTTTTTTTTTTTTTTAATATTCAGAGACATTTTTTCAACAAAATATTTGTTAATGTAAAAGTCAGAAAAGTAAAACTCACTTTGAATCAAATAAGGATACAACTAAGAATTCCAGCGGAGCATAGATTAGTTATTTGTGTAAAGAATTCACTTTTTCAGTATTGGAGAAAATGTGATGCAGGACAAAAAAAATACAGGCATTCCCTTCTTATATTCGGGACATATGTATCGAAGGAATGAAACCCACACTCCCCCATGGCGAACTGGGAAAAAGTATCATTGATGCATCATTTAAACAAAGACGCTTGACACACTGTCAGTTTTATCCCAGAATGATCCCAACGAGCTGGAAAATGGCAGCGTGCAAGTAATAGAGGACTCTAATATTACTTGGCAAGACATAATTACCGAACACACGACTTCCATCCACCTCAATATCATCGTTTTTGTCTAACTTAGGTCGTGAGGGAAACCAACTGCACCGCGAACGTGTGCGCTGCACAGTTTCCACATCATTTCCAAAAACTTGGCAGTGCTCGCAGCATCTGCTCCCAGGCAGCCCAGGGAAGCAGCAGCAGGCAGTGCTGCAGGACACGAACGCAGTGAATTAGCAGAGCTACAGGTATGCCAACAAAATTGCAGAATAGCTCCTGCCTGGCCTAAGCATGGTCACACAGAGAAATCCACGAGAACCAAAACTCATTATGCACCAGAAAAAATGATTATAGCCACATAATCCAATACTCCTCTAATGGTTCAGCGTGGCTGAACACCTCAAGCATTTCTATTTGCTTTTGACCCTGAACAAAGTGAAAGTTGTAGGACTAAAACATTGATATATTTTGAAATACTACGTGGCTGACAGCTACCGTAATAACAAATGGAGGAATAGAGTTCCAAACATATGCCTACAAAGCAATGAGAAGACCAAACAGAAGAGGACATAAGATGTTTAAAAAGGAGGTGCATTCCTTCACAGGCTGAGAAACATGCAGAATGACACATCCGATGTGTTCTTGAACCCAAGTCTGGTTTCAAAAATCCTATTCCTTCCATGCTTTACACACAGCAAAGACCAGCAATTAGTTAAAAAACTCCTTTATATGGTAAAGAGAAGCTGATTATGAGGAAACTAAATGAATATATTTTTACTGTCAAGATGCACATCATAGGCAAATTTGAAAACAACACAAAAAACCCTCCAAAATCATTTAAAGCTTCAATTTCAACAATTACTTTTAATTTCCCTTCATAGTGATTTTCTTGTTGCAAGACCATAAACACCTTCATTTCTTTTTCATTTCCTTAAAACATGAACAGGGAATAAGCTAAACATCCTTCCTCTCTCATTGCTCTCTTCAGAGCACTTATATTTATATATTTCTTCCAGGAAATGTATTTGACAAAGCATCAGTAACACTTTTATTTTCATAGCACTTCCAAAAAGGATATTCCAAGCCATAAACAGCATTTTAAGAACTAAGTCCTCATCTCAGAGCTCAGAGGGAAAAAAATATAACACCCCTCACCCTCAAAAAATGAACTAAAACTCCCAAATAAATAACAGATAGCGATCAGGCCAAAAGAAGCACACCCAGCTGAGCTTATTTCCAACATAAGTCAACTGAGTTTGCCCTCATCATTACTCAATACTTTTTAATCTCTTAAATGGATTTTTGAAGGTTAAAAGGATATCTTTTTTGGCTCTTAATGATAAAAGTTAGCCTGAAAGCATATTTTCTGGTTTATTCCTGCATTTTGAGCACATACCATGCCATCTACTATTCCTTACAAAGGAGGTGATTTTGGCACCAGCTCCAGTGAATTCTGAGCTGGTCATGTGTGCAGTGTCACATGTGCAGTGTCACATTTCTGTCTTCACTTTCCTGTCATGGCTCTTTTGTTTCATATCACTGTAGCCAGTTATTTAAAGCATTTTAAAGGTGTAGGTAGGTAGCTCCTGTTTAGGAAGCATTTTATGAGAATGTTTTTGTACAACGATCTAGCGTAGAAGGTAGATTGCCACAAGAAGTGCTTCCAGATAATGCAAGTGCTACTTTAAAATGAGCTGGGATCCCTTCCAAAGTGAGCACCTCCCTCCAGAAGCATTCACTCACACAATTCCAGGTTTTATCTGACAGGCATTCTGGGAAATACTAATATTTTAATTGAGTCCCAGACAGCAAAGTGTTGGGATTTATGGTGCAAACTAGACTGCACTAAATTTTAGCCTGAAGTGAAAATACTCACTGCTATTCCCTGTACAGCCTCATCTACAGCAGCTTGAACTGAAACCATGGAAGTGGCTGCATATGAAATTTTCTTCCCTGTGAGACAATGCTGGAGCATATTGACATGCACAGGTACTGCTTCAAGAAATCCTAATGAGATGTGGCTGGCTTAGTCACTGGGCTTTCTTTTTGTCTACAACACCAAATTCCCAAGAAAAAGTAAACTTTGGGGCTAAACTTAACACCAGCTTGGCCGAGCAGCTCCTTGCACCCATCTGCTGCGCTATTATTTCGGATCTGAGAGGGTGATTTTGCCCAGGCAGGGTGTGCAGAAGGAGGCAGACACAAGATCCAGCAGAGCAGCCTTACCTGACTGCCCAGGCGGCGGAACTCCCGAGGGTCCCCTGGGCAGACACAAAAACACCGTCAGGACGGCGGCTCTGTTTCCTGAGCACGGCTCGATGGCGATCGGCTTGGGAACACCCTGCAAAGGAAGACACCCATGTTAAACTCTGAGATTTCCATTCCATTTTTACTTCTTTGGTTTATTTTAAGGCACACTGTAATGGCGGGAAGATACTTTTCCTAATTAGTTCTTTGCATTCAAACAGATTGTCCTAACCGGTGTTAATCAACTTAAAAAACGGGCTCTGACAGCCCACGCTGCACATCTCACCAAACAAACAAAAAAAAACCCAACCAAAACTAAAAGATCATAACAACAACGAAATGTTGCTGAATTTTATAGCTTGCTAAACGTAGTAATATCAAATGGAAGCTTAGAAAACAACAAAACCTTTTGATATGCACATTGGTATCTGAGATTAGCACAACTTCTGTTGTATTAAGAATGTGTAAGAATTGTGCTTCAACAGTATCCATTACCTAGCCTGCCTAATGCCAAAATGATAAAATGAGAGCAAATGTATATTATATACCAATAGCTAGAGAGAGCAAATCCCTCTTGAGATCCCCAGACCAGGAATGCTGCCTTCTCTCTGTCTGTCCTGGTAACCAAATTATTTCTTCAAGGCAGGACCTTCCTGATTTCTTTTGCACATGCAAAAAATAGGTGCAGCGCTACTATATTTACATGTACTTAGAAACTCTCTGAAAACGTTGCCTGTGTGATTATCACCTTACTTTATCTTACACAAAGCGATGATAGCAGTGGTTTTCATGGCAAGCGGGTTTGCGCTGTTACCAAATTCTCATTAACTCATTAATACATAATTTAATTAGCAGTTAGCCTTCAACTAAATGGTTGCTGCCATATTGTTCTCAATTTACCAAGGACAGTAGGAGCTGGGAAAAAAAGCAAAGCAGTCTACAAAGCCATAGAATAGTAAGTTTCTAAGATGAAAATTTACAACATTTCCACATTTCCATGTTTCTAAATTTTGTGTTTACTAAGAGATAGGCATTTCACTTTTGAGAGCTTCAACATTTAGTCAAGCGCTAAAGATATTTCTAAAAACATTAGGTCAAAATCAGCATAAGCATTTCTTTCTTTTTTTCTTTGTAAATTTTTAAAATGTCTGTCATGTTCCAAAGCAAAACATGAGTGCGACGTTTTGATTCAAAATTCAAAGCCAGAGAACTTTCTATTTACATACAAAATGCAATGTATATAAAAATGTCAACTGATTCAATTATTCTAAGAAAAAATGATATTTTAGCCAAGTTAAAGACACTGCAAAGTACTAGATATAAGGAAAACAAAGGCACTTCCATCATGTAAAGCAATTATCGTTTTCTGTTTTTCTACCTCCAAGTAACCAACATTTATTACTGCTCAGTGAAGATAAGGAAACAGAATATAGCAATAAATTGAACAATAGATAAATATACTTTTTTTTTTTACTTCGTGGTCATATTTAAAAGGCATTTCTGTAGATTCATTTAAAGCAAAAGCATTATGGAACTTGGGTGAAGAATGACATCTAATTTAAAATTGCCATGACATAGGGAATGACAACTTACATTCACCAAAACCTTTACCAAATGATGAAGTAGAAAACTAAAACCCCAAAAGCTTCAACTGGTATTACTAATGTAAGTAATAGAGCATTTAAGTCACATTTCCTGACTTGTCACAACAACAAATCAAACAACTACTTGAAAAGGCAGAGGAAAAAAAAATAATCTTCATTTAAAAATGTAATTCAGAACAGAATTTATGCAAATGCACAAGTGAAAGGAATGAATTTACCACTATGACTTTTAATTTGGTGATTATTATAAATCCACATGATGGTATTTTTTTTTGTTGTGTAATATAAACTCTTTGATCAACAGGCTCTGTCCTTCTCTGTTTGAAGTTTATACTAATGCTCTTCAGAACACAATTGGAGGAAATGATTTCTGATAAATATTTTTTCAAAGGACTTCATCCAAATATAAAATACAGTACGATTTTTGTGCTTATTTATTCTTTATAGAAAAATTATGACTGCAAAAGCAGATGTCTTATCTTACCTCACATCCTTCAGGTTCCCTAGCAAAATAACACAGTAGCATAGAGCAAATGATAATAATTTAGATACCCTAAGGTTTGTCAGTTGTTTAAAGATAAATACATAACCATGAATCAAAGTTATTTCAGTGTGACATAACATGTTCTCTGAAATGTGCCATTTATCATGCATTTTCCACGGCTTTTTTGGAAGAGATAAGGCACAACTTTGTTTGCCCAAAGCAGTAAGCTACCATGATTTACTTGCAAGAATTACCTGGGTTTTTTTCCCCTTGTACAGAAAGTGACTTACACTTTTTGCCAAAAAGCTCAAATGACAATCACAGATTAATAAAAATTTATCAGTGGAAAACATAATAAACAAACACTTATTTAATAAACTTTTACTCCTATATTCCCTTTCCTACACACACTGTGACAGAAAGATATATGTCAGTTGGGAAGGTGAAAAAGCAAGTGGAAGAAAGCTATGAAGGAATAAAAGAACTTATATTATTATTGATAGGGAGAAAAGAAGAGTAACTCAGGGGTTACAGAAAGAAGAAACAAATGGAGAGAGTAGGGATTAAAAAAGGCAATTAAAAAAAAATTGGGTTTTATCCACAATTTAGGTGTGCAATCCTGCATTTATGAACAGAAAATAACTATCAGGAGTCATCTTCATGGGTTCCTAGATCTTTATTAGAGAAAAGGTTCTACATTCTCCCAATCTTTTTCGGAAAACCCTAAAAAAACCTACCCAAGTTCAGCTGCCTGGGTGAGGAAATTTATGACGAAATTCCTAGCTTTGGGAAGACTCTTTTGGATCTGTTTCTATAAGAAACAGAGTTGGGCTGGCTTATTTTTTTCCCTACATGAAGAACAGATGACAGCACTATCATCACTGGCAGAAAAACATATGACAGTGTATGCCATATTCATGCTTTATAAACGAAAGCAACAACACAGGTGGGTACATTTATTTAAGAATCAAAACTCCCTACAAAGCTTGTACTGAGGAAGATGGGAAGTGCATTCTGGCACCCTTGGGGAGTGGGATGGGCAGCAGAGAGCAGAGGCTTGAAGAGGTGAGAGGATGATTGAAGACTTGGGATGTTCATGGAGCTGCTCTAAGTCTTCAGCATCTCCTTGGGCAAAATGCACTGAAACTTCAGCATCAGTTTGTATCTACGGAAATATTTAATCCTGTGAATACGGGAAGATGAAAAGTATAAAGTGTTTCGGGTCTATCTGTATTCCAAGAAGTGGTGCCTCTCAGAAGTGCTATAAAACTTTTGATTTTCAGTACTAATATCCCTCTATATATTTTCTTCAACATTCTAATTTAGGTGCATCCAATTTTTAAAAGTGCATTATTATACCATAAGACAAATAGTTCACATAAGACTAAATGGCTCCAAACTCATGCCAAAAAAGCAATTAGAAAATTGAATCAAGGAATTAAGGATTAATGTGAGCATGTTACACCTGTCAGAAGCAATAAGTATTTTGACAAGAATAGAACAAAGTTTGACAGTGTGCACAAATACAGATCTGATATATAAATCAAGTATTAAAATGCAAATAGCTGTGCATTAATCACTGTAATGTTTCCTAACTAAAATGGTCTTAGTAGTACTTACAAGAATTCATTATAAATAAAACTTCAGTTCTTCTTAAAAAACAGCTCGAATTATACTTTTTTGTTGTATTAATAAATTATGTCAATTTAAACTTAGCTTTTAATCATATTATTAAAACAGCATTAATCTGGTGAATTCCACATAAACTAAGCCAGATGACTTGGCAAATAAACAACCAAATCTGTTGTTGCAACAGGATTAGTACCAGACTCAGAATGTAAACAGCTGCTTTTCTGGATTTTTAATATGCAAGACTTCAGAGGGGGAAAACATTAAAAAAAAAACCAAACTGTGTCCTCTGAAGAGGTAAGAGAACTAGAAAGGCAGGAAACATAAAATTCAGACTCTTATATAACAAGTATTCACATCTTCATTTGCTCTCAGCTTCAGGTGCTTTTCCTAAAATCTTTGGTTATTTTCTGATTTACTTGATTTATTTGCAATACACAAGTCTCCGATTCCAAAATGCCCTTGAGTACCTAAGTTGGATTTTGGCCAAATTCAGATGCCTATGTGCAAAATCAAAACTCTCAAAAACCCTGTTAACCTTACCATTAGTATTAAAAATTTCCCAAGAGCTGAAGGTGTTGTCTACCTGCCAGGCATATTTTGGTCTCCTCTATGCTCACTTAGGACTCACTGGCATTCCTGCAGCTGCCTTGGATGTAGAGCTTGATCTAGGCAGCCATTCCCAAAACATCCTTATCAAATTAGATTTTTACAATACAATTGTGGACACATTCTCTTAAAACAGCAGAAGTGTCTAAAAGAGTTCTCAGCAGTGCTAAGGAAGAAGAGAAAATTCACCCTCTCAAACTCACAGAATTCTACTGATGTCATTTGGTTAGGGCTTTTTTTGGCCATTTTCTGGAAGAAACTTGAAATGTCCCCGGCACAGCTATCCTGCCAGGAGAAGGAGACAGCAGACTCCCACCTGTGAGCAACCTCCATCCTATCGCAGGCTGATTTTCTCATTTACCAAGAGAATCAAACCCAGCAGTAAGGTCAGAGGAAGGAAGAAGCATGATCTGCTCCTCCCGGCGAAATCCCAGCACTTTCACAGCACCTGCTGCTGCCCTAAGGTGAAGCTGACACTTCCGGAGTGCTGAAATTAGGCAAAGCCTTAGCCGGACACAAAGCCTGCCATCAGCACTGCTGCTTTTGTAGACTATCAGTGCTACACCACATTCCTATTCTAAGTGTTGGGTGAACTAATGAACTAACGCTCATTAACATACTTTTGAGCATGAGCTTCCCACCCACCCACAAGTTTTGACAATTTTCTCCACAGATTTATTCAGTGGATAATGAGCCTTAATGATAGTGTAACACGAGATTAAAAAAAAAAAAGCTTTCACAAAACATCATTTGTGTGCCAGGAGAAATACACTTCAGGAAACACTGAGACAAAATAAATAAACAAGGCTGGGGTACTGAACACTGCTTGTGGCTGGCAGAGGAAACACCAGTTCTTCATATGACTCCAGGGCTTTACAGAAATTCTAAGCATCGACTGAAGATTTTCATTTAATACATCACATAAAGTTCCTCTCTTGCAATTAGTGATTGGAAGGCTTCACCTCATTTAAACTCAAAAGAATGGCCCAGAGCCTGAGTGTGCTCAGCGCTTTGAGTTTCTACACGGCACCTTCTTTTGCCTGAGGATTTCTAAGTGATGTCTAGTTTTGGCTAATGAGGTCCCCCTAACCTATGGGAGGTACATAACCAAATTATCTACAGCAGCAAAAGCTGGGGAACTTTTTGGTGTCTCTCATAATTTTTCTACCCCCACTGGAAGAGACTTTAGGTAACTACCTTCCTTCTGTAACTAAGGCATCCAGCTGCACCAATTTACTGGGAAGACTCTACCAACTCTACTTGCCCTTCAGAATGAAGTAGTTTTCCCTGAAAACTTCTATCATGTCTAATGAAGCTGAGATCACTGGGTTTATTGATAATTAAAAGCAACCCGACCAAAATTACACTAACATTTCTCATTACTTTCTCAACAGCAAATTATCTTTCCATTGTAATTCTGCCCCACTGTTTTTGCAGAACACAAATCATTAATTTCCTTGTTTCAAAATAGAAATGGAAATCTCAGGCTATACTGGAACGTTATTTTCCATAAGAAAAACAGTGGAAATGAACAATAAATAGAATACATTATGATTACCAAGCTGTGATTATGGCCCCAGTGCACAAACTGCATTGTTATCCTTCGATTTATTGTCTTGCTTCTCTATCTCAGCTCTAACAATGATAGACTGCAATCTTTCTTGCAGTCTTTTCTGAGTAGAATATTGTTGTTAGTTCTATACTGATATTAAATTAATATATTACTCTTAAAGCGTTGATGCTCAGAAGAGTAATATTTTTATTATAAGAACTATATTTATTTGCAACAAAGTTACTCTCAGTTAATCTAGTAAGGGACTTCATTTCAAAACCTAATACTAGATCATGCAGCATTTCATTAGCAAGAGAGTTATGAATTGGCATTCTGATTAAAACTGATTTATTAAGACAAAGCTAGGAGAAACACCTGCAGAAGCATTTATCTTCAATGGGGTTCCCAGAAAGAACTCCTTGTCAGGTTTCCTATTCAGCTTTTATTCTGCTACCTAGAGGTTGCTTTTCCGGAACTGTGACATCAGTGGGCACCATCCTGGAATTTTCTTGATTTTCACGAGGGGCTGAACAGAGCACAAGGCATTGAAGTTTAGTTAAAACACCACATGGCTGCAAGGAGCATTGCATTTCTTTATCTGTGTGACCATGTATGCAGTTTCCCATGTGTTCATCCTGTTAAATCAACCTAGTTTTACTTTACTGTTAAATCTTGCCCACTAATGAGGGTAATTTCAGGTTAATATGGAAAATATTGAACACAACTTAGAGCGGATGGTGTATGTAGTAGTTGCACTGGATTACTGCCAGAGATATCCCCTAGAGCTTCCAGAATATTCCCCTATTAAGCTGCATGAGTCTGATTAAAGGCTGGCAGTGCCAGCATCCAGTTTGCGGAAAGAAATTTATCTTGGCAGCATCTAGGTGGATCCTGTTGGGAAAAGCACCTGAGACTCCGTGTCTGTGGCATCCACCAGGCATCATCCACCCCCAGGTACCTTCCTGTAAATTCTCCTGACTGCCATCCTGTAAGTCAGAGTGGTGCTGTGCACTGAAGTGATGTTAATGGGCATTTGTTTCCCAGATGGGCATAGCTGCTGGATCTCCAAGGATTGGAAATGAGAAGTAGAGAATTCTATTATTCCTTTACAATTCAACCTTAAAGACTCATCTATGAAAACTCCCCTTTTCCCAGGGACAAATTTCTGGCAGTCCATCACTGTTTGAGCTTGGGCTGATCACTTCAGACCAGAGACACTGCCATATATCACAATGGGTTAAGTTTACCCCAGACTGCCTGCAGAAGAGGACATGGTTCCCCTAGAGCCACTGCTGACTTTCCAGAGCTGGGAAAGATAAAGTACAAGGCTCAGTTTAAATTCCACCTCACTTGCAGGCTGACAGTGTGGCTGTGGTAATAGGCAGGGCTAAGTACGAGCACAGCACAGGCACTTTCATTGGGAAGATGCAAACTGAGCCAACTGCAGGCTTTTGAAATGTCCATGAGGAGCCTAGAAGGGCTGTCCTTTGCTCGGGGTGGATCATAAAGTTTCAATCTGTCATTGTGACAATGAAACTCAGACAGAAGGCAGAAGTTCTGACTAACAGTTACCTTTTTTGTGATTGCAGAGATCCTATTCCTGTAGCTCTGCAGCACCCTGGAGTCATAAAAGATAAGGTTTGATCATCATTTAGGAGATCTATGCCAGACGTGAGGGTTAGGAAAGGCAAGTGTCCTGAAAGGATTATGCTGTATTTTGCATTTCTTGCAAAAATCGGAAAGAAAATATAGTACCCTCTATGTCATCCAAAATACAGTTTTAGTGAACTTTTCCTCAGCAATGCCTTTTCATGTTCTTTTTTAACCTCCTGGCCACATGCAGGATGCCTAGTGAATGATAAATTAAAACATTTCTACCTGGAATTGTAATAATAAAAAAGAGAACTAAATCAAGACATTGTGAAAACTAGCTGTCAGCAGAAGGGATTAAAGTGCAAACTTGGCAATATTCTTAACGCAGGGAAAAAAATGTTAATGGCACCAGAATAACAAATTACTTTCTATCATGACAACTTACACAGATCACAGACTACGGAATGCAGGGAGGACACGAACCGAGTGTCTGAAAGCATGACATAGCTTTTATTTTCATCGTCCTTGCCATGGCCCAAGGACAGCTGTAAAGTGTGTACACCAGAGCCAAAACCATTCCGAAACAAATGATCCCTATTTAAGATTTGCAAGTCTGTAGACGTTTTCATCCCAATGACTGCGTGTGGACATTGTGGATCCGATCACAGCAGCAGGAAGAGCAACAATAAATAAAAGAATTCTGTTAGCCCAGGAGAAGGTATGAGATGGCAGCAAAAGGGAGCCTGGTTTTGCTGTGCTCTATGGTGGCAGCAGCATGTGTTAAACTGTTTTGGCAGTGGCTGCTGCCAACCAGGGGAAAGGGAGAGGGCAGGTTGGCAGCAGTGTGAAAGCACAAACCAGACCTTGTCTGAGGTGTTGCAAGATATGCGTCTCACTTTCCTCTCTTGAGGACCTCCATCACCTAACCCTGCCCATTCACCAATTTGAAAGCGTAATTGAGTAGTTTTCCACTCGAATCTTATGAATTAATTCAAATCCTAAATATCAGCTGCTTAAATCAGCACAGCACTCAAGTAGCAGCAGAACTATTTTGATTTACACCAGCTGCAAATCTGACACTGTATTATTCATTTCTTAATAGTGTCCTTGAAAAATCCTGCAAATAAACTTGAGCTCAAGTATTATCACTTAATGTTGCTCTCTAAGATGCTCCCCATCAAGACTGTCAGTACTTACAGTGCTCATATTCGGAACATCACTGAAAATGCACCAAAAAAATGGAAGTTACAGGATCTAATCTGACAAATAATTAGACACATGAGAATTAGTGCTTGGAGAAACTTTGCATTAAAGCAAACACGATTACTTGCATGAATGAAACTATTTATTCTTGTTACTCATGTTAGCTCAACATAACAGATGGAATACTTTTTTAAAGAGACAGATTTTTTGGGAAAAAAAAAAAAAGAAAAAAGACTGCTCCTTTAAAAAATGACAAAACCTGTATCATTTTTACTAAGCCAGTATAGATCTACAATATAAAGTATTTGTTGAATCCCATTTAAATGGAGAGTAAGTGTGGTTTTGGGGTTTTTTTGTTTGGTACAATATTCCAACCTTGCTTAGGCTCTTGAGCATTGCTAACTGAAAATGAGTGCTATGGCAATAAAGCCCAGCTCAACTCACACTTATGTTCCACACATTTCTTATAACACAACAGAACTTCTAATTATGTCATAATTCTGTTATTCTCTTCAATAAGGTGGTACTCAGTCACCACCAACAAAAATCATTATTCACCTTGAATTCTATAGTCCCAATCCTTATTGCATGGAAGTATTTGTTATTTTGCTTCAGGAAATGTTCTCACTTTAAATTTTACATTGAAAAATTTAGCAGCAGTGATGATTTCTTTGAAAGAAGTACCATTTTCACAGCAGACTGACCACCTTTTTGAAAGAGTTTCCTTGAAAATTCACAGAATTGTGAACTTTTCACTGGAATTTCCTTCAAAGCCTTGCATTCCATGAAGATTTGTACTCTGTCCATATATTTTTCATATCTAACCAAATGCTTTCTCTTCCCTTAATTCTATGCATGAAGTTTAAATCACTGACAAGACTAAAGCAGAGTAATGTTTGTCCTGTACATGAGTCAACAGAATGGTATAAAACATTTACTTTTGGTCTGTATGTAAACTCTGATTTATTTTAGCAGTGACTAAAGGATAAAGTGGCAAATAACACATTTTACCATTATTTTCTGATTCCTCTTCCCTTTTCCCACCCTTTCCCAACACCTTTCCCTGTCCTGTGGAAACAAAAGCCCTGTATGAAATACCACTAACAATAAGCAGAAGAAGCATGATCTTATTTACTTCAACAAGGGCTGAGATTCGAGATCAGTCACCAGGCAGATGTTATTTCTGAAGCTGAAAGTATTCATGATGATTGTTACTATAGAAACCAAGCTTTGTAAAATATTCCAAACAAACACTTCTTTATTACCCTGGGCTGTAACTACAGCGCTCTGCATTAAGGCTGCATCCCACGGTAAGTTTTCAACCGCGCACATTTTCTTTCTGGTTATTTGCTTTCAATGGTAACCACAAGACAGGGTTTCTGTAGGTCTTAGAAGGGACTGTATCACAGTACCAGCCATCCATAAAATGACACACACTGTACTCATTCAGCACTAAACTCCTGTCTCTTTTATTTCCCCCCTCCTGTAGGCAGCCACTCAAATCAGTGTTTCCCTGTTCAGCAGCAGCGAAAAACAAGAACCCACTGCTAATTCCTGTGGTTAGATCAGCAGCACAAAACCAGCAGTGGTTACTAAATGCCAGCCCCAGCCTCTTTAGCGATTAAACCATTCTTCATTCTTAGCAGACTTTGGGAAGCCCGTGCGTCACCCAGAAAGCATTTTCAGTGGCCCGTCCTGTCATAACCGCAAGTTTCAGACTTGCTGCTCTCTTTGTTAATCTTTGTACTAGGAGAGTGAAAATTTGGATCCCATTTGCAGTAAACAGTGAGGCTTGAGGAGTGCAGGATCCCTGGCCCTGAGGGCATCCCCAGGGCAGAGGGCTGCAGAGGGCACAGATGTCCCCGTTGGGGTGACCTGGGAGCGCCGTGACCTGTGCCAGTGGGAAGGGGCAGGAGAAGTCCCATACCTGCACTTGGGATTTTAACCAACTCTCCCTCTTGCTACAATTCAACTCCCACACACAAGGCAAACTTCAAACAGAGGTTAAGAAGTGGCAGCTGGCTTCTTAGAACACACGGAAAGGAAAACTGCACTTAAGGCTATGCAAGGAAATTAGAAGGAATTTTATTACAGAATGAATGCACCATGTGGACACTGAATATTCTTCGTCTGAGGCCCTTCTGTCTTCTTTTACAGAGAACTCCTTAAAAAGGATAAAATGATACTAATATTTCAAAATATAGGTATGTTCGAGACAGGTACGGTCACAGCTTCTGATTATTACAATTAAAATTCCAAAGCCGTTTTCACTCTCAACTTACTGTCATGTGCTCATAGTCTCCTTTACCTTTTTATACTGTCTTTCTTTTCAAATAGGACAATTTTGCCCCAATCTTTCAGAAACTTCTCAGTTATCTTTGAGATGTGGGACAATTACATTTTTTCCCTAATACCAGTTCCATCCAGGGCTTACAATTTAATTTAAAACTTGGCCTTGACTCAGGTAACATTAAGGATTCCTGCCTTTCATTATTGTAAAACAAGTCTGTTCTAAAATACAGAGATGCAATCAGAGCACAATTAGATTTCCATAAGAATATACAGAAGTATGGGACTGCGTGTGCCACTGGCATCTATCATAGCACACAATACCACCAGAGCAGGAAAGCATTAAGCAAAAGAGCACAGCTAAAGAGCCAGTTAAAGAGTTTTAGTTGTGGTGATTTGTTCTCTTGCAATGGTGTGCTGAAGATAATAATAATAAAATTAAAAATATTTATGAAGTGTTAGAAATGTGTGGCATAAGATATTCTGGAAAAAGGTGACAGACAGAGCAGGCTTGTTTTATGAAGATAGAGCTCCAGTTTGGGAGTGATTGTGTGGGACTGAATACAGAGAATACAATAAAGTCATGGCACATGTCCTGGAAGACCAATGTCCAGAGAGGGAAGTGCTGCAGTTACATTCTGTGCTTACAGGAAGGTTAAGGGTCCAGGGAACAAGCAAATGTCTTTTCACTGGCAGCCACACAAACTTCTTAATAGATTTCCAGTCTGTGAAGTAGGTTGGGCTTTCTCCCTGGAGGAGGAGTTAGGATGGCTGGGCCTAACGTGGCCAAAGCCAAATCCTCTGGATAGGGCCACTCAAGGGATCACAGCAGAAATCCATGCAAGAAATCCAACTGCATCCCACTTCCCAGCTTAATGGGGAAAACTTCATTTAAAGCCGCACTGACTTAAGGTGACTTTCCCCAGACATATGCAATTGTACATACAGGTAGGTGGGCTACTTACACAAAAACCACGTCATTATTTCTTATAGTGCTATCAGAAGTCTCTGCAATATGATGTTGGAGCAAAAATCTAAGCATAAGAAAAGCTACGTCAAAGCCCTTGATAGACAAATCTTCTTGAAAACCTCCTCAGTCCCGGACACAGCAATTTCTCGTAATTCCCCAAATGTCTATTGAAATGAGTTGCACTAAAAGGTTCTAGAGCCAACAACATATTTAAGAATTTAATAGATGTCTTTTAGTTCTCTTTGATCATAAATTTCCAGAATGGTTTCTACTCTCTCCAGTTTCCTTGTCCCTGATTTTCTGCTGTGACATTTCTGGATGACTTCCAGTTCTGATTGTTGTAAAGTCCTTGTTTTTGCAGAATCACCTAGTGTAGAAATTTGCAATTCCAAACACTATCTTTTTTGGTCTGTTTATCAGCTAACACTCTTTGCTCAAGCAATCTTTGCCCTTCACATTCCAATTGGTTTTGTACTTATTCAAACTTCTATGAATTTACCATAAGTAATGCGACTTATAACATAGATTAGTATTTTTCTTCATTTAAGAAAAAGTGATTATCTTTGGGTAATGTTCAGTTATGAGAAGTATTTGAACATATACATAATGACAGACTTAATTTTGATCATTAATATTTCACCCATTCAATCTTTATGTTACTGAGGCTTATTTTAATATTTTCTTTATATACTTAAAACATTTTTTTATGCTCACATGAAAGGCCTCTTTGTACAGTTATAATTTCCTCCAGTTTGCCTGGTTTCGTTCATTAGAGTTTCCTAATTTTCTGTGAACTGCTGAGCAAGCTGAAGATTTTAATTGGATATATTACTTTACTTTTTCTTGCAAGAGCTTCTTATTAAAGGCTACTCATGTAGATGATCTAGATGTTAATCAGCTTGCATCTGTCCTTCTAAAAGATTCAGTTAGGTCCCTAATTAACCATCTGTAAACAAACCCTTGCTCAATAACAGGGCTCAGGTATTGGTTGGGAGGTAGCAAAGGCTGGTAAGGGTCTCCTGCTACCTCTCGGCTCGGCTGTAAATATTTGACTTCTCACAGTATACAGAAAGAAATTGGAAAAAGACAAGTGACTCACAGCCTAGATTGCAGATCACTGGATTCTCTCTAATTCATAGTTGTTATTATGAAAAAGCTTTAAAAATTGCAGGTGTCTGTTGCTCCCGGGAGGTGTCAGGTGCTCTAGCAGCACTAAGAGTTGTGTATTCCACAGCTGTAAAGCGAGGATAGAGAAGACCACACATCTCCTATGATGAAAATCCTGAGAGCCAGTCTCAGATAAAAATATATCCTTTTTTCCCCCAAAGAAAGGCACATTATTCTGCGCATTTGCCAAGATCCTGGTCTTCCAGAGCACCAATGGTCACCCACTAGAAAATTCTTTGATAGTTTGGATTTTTTAACCAATAAGTGTACTAGTCAGTCTCCCCTAAGATTGTTTCCAAAGCTTACATCTCTCTGATTTTACACAGCAGCACTTTGTACACTCTGCAGTGATCACAGGAGTTGCTCAGCAGCTTCAGGAAGGGTAACTAACCTCCCTAATAAATCTGGTCTCTCACAACCTCCTAGGCAGCTTGGATACTTCATGTGCCAGTGCAATAAGGATATCTTTTTTCCTATAATATAAATGGCATTATATACTTAAAGCACTCTATATTTATATTTATGCCATTCCCATGCTGTTATGGACCACGTGTGCTCACAAAGACTTGATGCACACCCTGTAGCTCCTCCCTTATGGGCTACTCATGGCCATGACAGAGACAGACACTGTTATTGTCCATGCTTAGGAGCAATTTCTAGCACAAAAGGAAACCATCTCCTCTGTTCTTACAAGCAGATAACTCACTGACGTGTGTCAGGAGGCATTATTCATTTTTACCACACAGAAGCCCATCAAGGGTGCCACTCAATCACATGGAAGGGATTACAGCTACTCTGAGGCACTTCCAGTCCTGCCATCATATCAATTTCTCATCCTTCCCTCTTCTGTTCAGTACCTGACTATAAATTACAGGTATTACCTGCATTCCTGTTAATCCTCACCTAAAAAGATTTTGTGTGATGATCAGAAACACTGGAACACCTGCACAAAACACATGGAAGTGATTACTTTTCCATAGCATGTCACGAGCAGGAAGCATGACAGAATCCACATAACTTGGCATATATGACTTTAGAGGCAGATACTAATTTTGATTTAGTACTAGTATTTCAGTGGTACTGTTTTATGCCTTGCACCAATATTTCAGCAAGGGATCATTGTGACTCTCACGCTCAAAAGACTTTATTTTGCCTTTAATTCTCCAATTGATGGCACTGTTTTCTGGACAATGTTTATATGTAATCAGGCTGGTCCCTATTATATACGTTTTAAGAGCTGAGAAGGATCATTAGGAGTTGAAAAGAAAATAAAGACATAAAATGAACTTGCTAATCACCAAACGCTGAAAAGAAAAATCTATGAAGGGAGAAAGCAGAGCTACAAATGAGAGATCCAACATTTTTCTGCAGTACTACATTTCTCTGACTCAGTGATCTCCCTCAAGATCCAGATTTGTTATAGCACATCCATTTCATATTGATTGCAACAGATTGTGTAACACGAGGCATCTTGTCTTTGCAATATTCCACATTCTTCCCAAAGTAAACTCATCAAATCATCTAAAAACATGTTACCAGAGCTCTTCAATATTGCATCTATCACATCTTTCCTTCCCATTACCACGTACATACAGATGATTAAATTAACGCTCTCCTGTATCCCACACAGAGCATCACCACAGCTGTTGTGTCAGATGTGATCCATTGCACCTCTGTTCACCTCATCCATACTTAGAGGACAAAAAAACCAAAAACCCTCTTCGGGAGACAGATTTTAAAAATATCTAAATATGTTTCATAACAGTTTTTCCCAGCTCTAAATGTCAAGGCACTTTTCAGTTCTTAAGAGGTGGAACTTGTCTAAAAGCTCACGATATATACACTTGATATTTCTCTCAGCACCAGTGAGCACTTTTGGGCCTGCTCTAATGGTCTTAGGAGCTGGAAATTACAAGGTTGGATAACCCAAACTGGGAGATTCACAGCATTCCACCAAGACACACATCAACTGCTTTGGGTCTTTATATTTAGGCTAATACAAAAGAAGGAATTAGCATTATAATCTAAGAATAAAAGAAGTAAACCCATACCACAGTCTCTAATTTCCATTTCTTTTCCTGCTGTGAAACATGTAGCATATGCATAATGTATGTCAATGTGATCTACAGAGCTTTTATTGATGATTGTTTGGTGTGATCTATAACTCATATATTGCTCATTTGTGAGTAATGCAGTCCTCCCAAACTCTTGCTCACACACATAGAAAAGATGAAAACATTCAATGAACACCACTTTAGGAAGGCCACATTATTCCTGAATGTCACAGCTTGTGCAAGTCCTGCTGAAGAAAGCATAGAACTGACATCACAAAATTACCCACTCTAAATACATTATACATTTAAGAACAAGAAGTTATTTAGAAATGTGACAGTTTTCCTCTCAGAAAAGTTTGGTTTTATTTTTTAAAATCTTTGAATCTAAAGCCAGTTTCTGTTAATTCGACTGCATAATTACAGAATTTGGCCAGGTTGGAAGGGACTCCAGTGGGGTCCTGCTCAAGCAGGGTCATCCCAGAGCACATGACACAAGATTATGCTGAAAAATAGAAAACTGTAAAATTCTCAGAGTTTAAAATTTCATCTAGCACAGACCATTTGTCCTGTCTGGGTTGCATTTGACAAATAAGAAGGATTTTATACAGCACATATTTCTAGTTCTTTTTTTTTTGGTACCAATGTTCTATAACTACCAGTGTGTGTGCACAGGCATCCAATACCTTCACTATCAACATCTCTGCAGCACACAATAATTGGGAAAGATTTTTACATGCTTAAATGTTTTGAATTTTGAAGAATTAAGGCCAAAATATTATACGATTTTTTTGTCTATTTTTGGTTACTGCAATTTCTCTAGAAATTCCAAATATCCAAAATTTTAAGAAGCTGCATGGCCCAAAAATCTGGGAGGAAGGTGTGATTTCCATTATTCCATAATAAAAGCAAAACACAGAAAGAGGATGTAAAAGAAAATAGATGTAATTATATATTACAAGAGCAACAGATGTAAAAAAAAAAAATAAAGTTAGCTCTTTAGAACTAAGGAAAAATAAATTTAAACCTACACTATTATACTGCATTCCAAATGATGGAATATCTCTTTTCTTTCCATGCCTATGTTCAGCATGAAATAAAGATAGCACTTTAATACCATTTACAAGTATATGTTAGCTATTATAACATCATTTGTTCCAGCCACTCATTACTAATACCTAAACACAAAGTAAAAGTTCAACCACTCCGTTGACAGCATGATAAATTACAAGAAACCAAATGAGTAAAACATACTACACTTGCCATCACACAAGCAGGGAGATTGTAAAAATAACAGAAATCTTTAATTAACTCAGGAAATTAAAAGGTGAGTTTAATAAAGAAGCTTAATAACAAGACACACTCAGATGAACTCACGAGCACATGTTAATCAAGAACAAGGAATAATTTCAGGTACATGACTAGACACTTATACACAGCTTGAATTAAACAAAAGATAAATGTTTTAAAGTGGTATCCACACAGTGATGAATCTATGATGATAAAGACTACAAACACAGGCACTGACCATAAGTGTCTAACAACAAAAAATGGGGAGCAGGGATGATTCCTCAATGAGCACACGTTAAATGACAAACTACACTGAGACTCACTCCGTGGGTCACACCACAAGAGATTCTTACTGCCCTGTGCTCACATGTAGATAATAAAAACTCTTTTTATGTACGTGGGGGTTTTCAGATAAGAGCTGGACTACCATTCAATAAACTACTGCAGCAAATGTGAGATTAGTATAGTCCTAAATTTTATTTCTGATAGTTGCCTAACTATAATTCCTTTGGTTTCAACAATCATATTTACTGAATGTGCACCATAAAAACAGACAATAAACAGCACTTGTGGAAAACTCACTGTACATATTCAATAGGTGTTTATATAGGAACAGAAGTATGGTTCTTTACTATTCAAATATACCAAAGATTACCAACATTAGGATGAAATAGATGTCCTGCAATATTTAATTTGAAAAAAAAAAAAAAAAAACCCCAGAAAATTTTACTGTGTTTGAGGTGTTCAAATACACAACATTGCTGTTTCACTGATATTCTTAATGGATAGCAATTGAAAACAAGATCCTTCCGTTAAGAGTCCCTACAATTAATTGAATGACTTAACTACAAAACCTCCCTATAAATAAATTATAGCCTCCTGAAATTAGAGCATTTAAAACACAGATTGAAAATATCACTATCCTGAATTTAATGGGTAAAACCATGGTTAAGTTATTCATTAAAGAGCACCAAGTATTAGTATTGTCCTTCTTCAGCCATGTGGAAAGTGTTTGGAAAGGTTCAGTCCCTCTGGTTCTAGCACAACTTTCAGGAAATAGCCACAGGCTTCAGCAGCTTACACTTCCCTGGTAGTTTTACAGTTCCAAACAAAGGTAACTCTTGTCTAGCCCAAGTCTTACAAAATTGTTATCAGCTGGAGCATTTCAGATGTTGTTTTCAGTGAGAAAATGAAAATTCAATTAAAACAATAGAGTTTACATTGAAAAAAATTGAATTATATTTGAAACATGTCTCAACATTGTATGCACGTGTGGCTTTGATAGTGATAAACTACCAAATGAATTTTAATATGGGAATACTCTTTTTAATAAACATTTACAAATGATCTCTTGGCTTTTCTAGTCTCAGTCCTTATTCATCTTAAAAATTCTGCTTTTGTTCTTCCAACATAACGTGTTCCATGAGCTACAGAACTGAACTCACCCAATTTATAACCCATGGTTTTTAACTCGGAAAACAAAATTTGGCAATGCACAGTGGTGCCACATTTATTCTCAGCAGCCATGCCTCCCCCTCCCCCACACCCTCCAGTTTATTCATTTCCTACAGGAAATTGCAAGTTAATAGAAAAAGCAGCACTGGAACTGCCTCACATCCTATAGTTATTAATTAAGTAAAGTCTGGTTCAGTAACTCTGGATACTAAAGATACAGAGTTAAACAAAGCCTAGTGCTTTTTGAAATGAAGTTTCAACTTCGTCAGTCATTCTACAAAATTTATGCATTAACATCTATCTTTCCTTTAAGAATTTTTTCACAAAATCTCAAAATGAAAGAAAACAAGCAAGCAGCTCTTGACCATATCTTCTGAAGGAGTGAACGACTAAAGTTCTCTTACTGTTGTGTAAGAGCCACTACTGTGTAATTCTCCTTATTCCTGTGTGCAGATTATTGCCCTGCAATTAATAAAACAAAAAGGTGCACTACTGATTTCATTGACAATGTACAGTAGTTAGTAAAGCTTAAAAATTCACCAGTGTGAGAAACTTTTAAGTGTTCCTGATATCTGAAGATATTACAGGATAATTATAGTTGCAGCTGGTATTGAATGTTAAGTTCAGTAGGTAGCATGCTGGGAAAAATGCACATAAACTTAGGTTATAACAAGGCTGTTCCTTTAAAGTGAACCTTTTCTTAAAAGTGAACAGGTTATTATTAAAGTGATTTTTTTGGAAATGAGGACAATAATGGGTTCAACAGCTATGTCAAATATCTTTTCAATTCTGAATGGAATTAAATATATATAAAAAGCTTATGGCAAGTTTAAAGGTTGGAAACAACTGATGTTATAAATGCAGGAAGTAAGAAATATTGATGAGTTTCATCTGTGAATATGTACATTACAGAGAACACTTGAAAACATATCAATTTGTATCCTGTGAAGGAATTGAGCCCCCTCTTCTCTCAGGCAAATTAATGGATGGGAGCCTCTACCTGAAAGACAATGCCAAGGAAAGAGAAATGCCATAAAAGCCAAGATTTTGTGATAGTTTTAGCCACCCTTCCAGGCAGCCACACACACTACACTGAATGCATCACACCAGAGCAGGGTTTATAGAAAAAATGGGAAAAAAGGGGAATTAAAGATCACTCGTAGCAATAAAGCCTAACAAAGGTTAGGATTAGCCAGCACCCAAGTTTTGTTAACTACTACCTTAAATCAAAAAAAGCACAAAACCCAAAAATGCCAACAATCTCTAAACCATTGCATATAAACCCAAAGCAACAAATAGAACTGTATTATTAACAAGTTTTCTTGTAGAGATTTAAAATCTATTCCATCAAGTTGCCTTCACCTGATATGAGTGAGTTTATGAAATGGGGTGAGTGCTGAAGGACTGCTTCCCAGATTTGTTGTTGCTTTCCATGTATTAGGACAATTGGGACTCTTCTTCCCCTCAGGTGGATGCAAACAATCATGTTGTGCATTAGTAAATTTTACCATAATTTATATTGCCTTTTAGCTTATTTCCTTCCACAGAAAAGCTCTTATACTGAGTAGTACATACACTGAATATTTCAAATAGTATGGAAGAAAGGCCATTAACCCAAATTAATTTCAATTTTTTTCATTCCTAACAGACACTTTTGCTCTATTGCACCTGAGCTCCAGTCCCCTTCTCTGCCAAACACATTCAGGCCCTAAGGGCCTTGGGATACTTTGGAAAATCTGTTTTAATGACAGCGTTGAATTCCAGTTTGAAGGCTAGAGGATATATCCCTCCCTGTAGCATGTGCTATGCCACCCCATGTCTGTTGGGGGTACTTTAGTGTAAAAAATTCTGTAAGCTAATTCATATGGAAGAAAAGAGAGTAAAGACACCAGCTTTAGAGCACAGCATCTCCTTTGAAATTCCCTGTGCACTGATTGCTCAGCTCTTGGGCTGGGGCTTGGCGCTCCCTTTGTCATCTCTGCACCACAGCACATTGCCCTGCCAGATTTCCCAGCACAACTATTCAGGCAGTCGTACCCTGAAAGCTGTGCTGCTGCAATGATCTGCCTTAAAATTAACCCAGAAAAAAGAAAAAAAAAGCAAATTGAGGTATTTATTTTTTAAAGTACAACAGTTCCTCGATCCATTTCACGGAGTCATTGTTCAAGCGGTTTGGGGGGCACAAGGAGAAAGGTGAAAGGTGGAAATGATAGAGCCTGATGCAGAGGATTGAAAATATTGAGAGCCAGAGGTGCTGCTAACCAGCCAAGAACATCAAACTGCACATTCCTCACCCAGTCTGCATCTTTGCTCAAAGGAGCTAATTTCACTAAAACTGACCATTCATGTTGCTATACTAATCAAACTTGTTTACAACCTGCATTTAACCGGAAGATTGTAATTTCTTTTTTCAGACTTTGAGAGGTCTAGTTTCCCTGAAAGCTGGCCTGGTTTTTTATTTCAGAAATACATTAGTTAGTTTAATAAAATATATGGCTTTTCTGGGAAATCCTTTTCCTACAGAGTATGTGATTAACAGGCTGGTGAGTTAAATTTTATGTAAGCAGGATATATATTTCCAACCTCTTCAGCATTTGTCTCAGTTTTCTCAGGAAGGTTAGGTCTGTTGTAGGAAAAATGACCACTTCTTCCCTACCAGGGAGAAGCTTTTTTATATATCAGCTCTTTATCCTCCTTGATCTAAAAAACCCCTCAAATTTACCAATGAAGAAAACCAGGAGGCCAAAGTTACTGCTCTCACAACTTGCTCACTGCAAGGGAAAAGCACCACGTGCCTCAAGAGCTCCACAGCATCGCTCACTTTTCTGCAATTAAAACTAGGTTCCCAGGTACTGCTGTTTTGGCAGAGATTGCATAATGCTGACACATTTAAGTCGGGAAATAAATTAAGCACAGCCTGCCCATAATAACCTTCAGCTATGAGTGACACAAGAACAGGAAGGTTTTATTGGCCTGGGATATGCTAGAACAGAAAATGGAGAAATGAAAAGAGATCACTTTTCATGAGGTTCCCGAAATCATAAAATCTTCCTCTCAGTAAGAGTGCTAAAGAAAAAGGAAGTTGTAACAATAAATTAATTCACCTGGATATGATACACAATTACTTGAAACAGCTGCTTATGTACTTGAGTTACTGACTGTTGCTGTGCTGAAAGACTAATTAAAAGTAGATTGAGGGAAGATAGTACTGACATTTTGCATTCCCTGCAAGGTCACTTCTAAAAATTATTACTGTAATCCAGGTAAGATGCACTGCTTAATGCTTTTTTGGACAGTTTGTTCACATTTTCTTATTTAATGACAATACTCAGCCCAGTACTATTTAACTCCTTCCTTCAGATGTTATATAATATGCCATCAAAAAATATTACCATAAATTTTGCTTGTAAGAGGATTAAAACCAAAGTAGTTCTATCCAAATTAATTTAGGTAAGTACACTAGATAAATAAATCAGCACCCTTCAGCTCTGAGAAAGCACTTCAAGCAATTTCAAGTCATTAAAAATACTTTTAGTTCCAACATTTTGGCTCTTAGAACAGTTTTAATGGTTATATGACAGTATGTTCTACTACTGGCTGTATGGCTTTTATTGCATGCCCTGATCTATTTGAGGATCATGGCAGCTTTTTAGAGAACTACAAAGAAAAGCTGAAATAATGAATTATTTCTCAGACAAGACTAATAAAAGTGTTAATCAAAAATACCATAAATGTCAGAAGCTCTCATAAATTCTGCATTTTATATATTCCTCCTTCTAAACATTCAACCAGTAGATGAAAAATCCTAAAAGGGGGATTAAAAAAAAAGAGGGTGCAAGCCAAAAAAGAGCACAGAACACTCCACGTGCACTTACAAAAGTCTCAGCACTTTATTTAACTGATCTCATTTACTGATTTATGAAGTAGTATTATTCGCCTATGACTTAATTTCTGACTGCTTATAAACATCTTGTATAGATTAATATGATTATGTTTGATTTCTGCTTAGATTATAAGGTATTCCCATATGACAAGATACAGTCAATTATTTCCCCCTTATGCCACTATTATGAAATATTAGTGGGTTTTAATACACTTCTATCAGAATAAGAATTACTCCCCAACACATTTGCCAGTGACTTTCACATCACTGATCTTGAGACAACAAATAGAGTTTCAAAGTACAGCTTGAAATGTATCTATCCAATTTATAATGACAATTTTCCCATTTTTTTTATGACATTTATCAAGACTAAATGTTATTTGACCCTCTTTCCATCCACTTTTAAATCCCCCTTGAAAGGAAATTCTCACTGGCAATTGAGGAGAATATAACTACATATAGCATTGTGGATTTGTTAGCAAGAATTCATTTTGAATTTTTATGAGGTTCCAAGAACATTATGTTGGAAAGTAAAATTATAGAGCTGTCAGTTATGTCTGTTGGATGGCGCACTTATGTTAGTGCGATGCTAGGAAGTTTCAGTGATTTTTTTTAGGGGTTTCCATAGAGCTGCGCAGATGCTTTGTTCTACCTCTGGTGCAAATACCTGCTGATTTGCTTCACTTTCTAACTGAAAGCACCGAATTAAAAAAAAGAAAAAGAGTGAAGCTTAGACACATAATGAACAGGCAAAAAGATGGAGCTTTGCGAGAGAAATCAAAGAGGCTTTCAGATCGCTTGATAACAGTGGTGCAGTAGATGGCCACTTTCAGTCACAATATATATTTTCCTTTACCATCCACATACACACACATAAATACCTCTGGCAACAGCTATAAAAATAAGTTGCCATTGACTTGAGCATGCATTAGATACTGTTTCTCTCACAGCACAGTCTCATGTGAACACAGAGCATATATATATATATTATTTTTTTACATCTTACAGCAATTCCACAGAATTGTTCCATAACCTCCATGCCCAGAGGAGAGTCCACTTATTTAAAATGCATGATTCTTGGTGTGAGAAGTGAAATATATACAAAAAGTTCCATGGAGTACTTTTGGGACTCTCAGTGTGACCCTTCTGAGAGTGCTGTTCTAATACAGGATCATCAGAAGATATACACAGTCCCTCTGTTTGGAAACTGTGATGACAGATGCTTCTCTGCAGTTCCCTGTTTTATAAAATAACCAGTGGCAGAAATTGTCACCATATGCTTGATGTTTCATCAAACATCCAACCCCGCTCGTACTTCTCTGTTTTTTCAAAATGTGTACATTTCTTAATTTTATTCCTTTCCCTATATATTTCATACCATTAATATTATCAACCGCATAAATTTTATGGTAAATCTTGTAAGAACACAGAAAAAGTAAAATTGATTTTTTTTTCCCCCCAAGTCTTTTTCATCAGTATAGGTTTATTTAACAAGCGATTCTGGTAAGGGCAATTTTAAAATGGTCTTTGGAAAGAAAAGTAACACCTATTGAACGTTTTTCCTCATTTTTTGAAAAACATTATTTTGGGAGAATAGGGTTTGAGAATTCAGGGAAGAGTGCATTACAATATTGCATTACTTTCTTAAGTAGGAGAAATCTGCGCTCATCCCCTGATTAGTTGCATCCCTACTTTATTAAGGTCTGATGGATTTAGAGCGACCAGATCAATATGTTCGGCGAAATCAATACATGAAGGGGCAACTCCAAACAAAACTTTCTGTATCGAGTCCCTGCAATCTTAAGCATGATTTTTAATTTTTTTTTTCCCCAGTGCCTGAAGAGCTATGACTAACCAGGGAAGCAGTTTGGTTTTGTAGGTTGAAGCCTGGGCTGCTGTCAGCTGGGAGATGAAATGCTGTGCTTTGGGTCGGCACAGCCCACGTTCACTGGGACTTCTCAACCCAAGCTTCACCTGCTCGATCTGCCACAACAGCAGCTCCAGTGGAATACGATCCTTTCAAGCTGAGATTTATTTCACCTCATTCTAATTAACCTGATTACTATCTAGCCATACACATCTGTTAACATGAGACACCAAAAAACCCACACGTTTCCATCGTCATCTGCAGAAAATGCCATGACACTGTCTAAACATAGCACGCTGCCAGGGATTTGAAATGTCAGAGGAAGAGGGTGAATCAGAGTATCTGATTAAAAGAGAGTGACATGAGTTAGGAAGAGGAGATTACTGAACATTGCAGGGTTACTGAGTTCTGTTTAGATTATCGGACAGAACTCAGTATTTAAGTTTGAGTAATACAGTGCAAATAGATAATGGACAAGTTCACACATATTGATTGCAGCATTAGCCTGAAGAACAAAATACACACTTGAACACAGAGATCATTAGCAAGATGCAATATTGACCAAAGTACTTGCTATCAAAATTCAAGTTCAACTTCCAATGAAATAAACAAATGAGGTGGATATGGTTTTGTCTGTGTTTCAAACTTGGGGAAGGACCACACAAAGAAGAGGGTTATAATATTACTTGTAATTTGGTATAACCTTTTCCAAAAGCCTGGGAGGAAAGAACAGGGTAGGCTTTTATACCAATTTCAGTGATCTTAGATGAAAAATAAGGTGGAAGTGGTATCATAAAGCTATTACTAATTACTTCAAACCTCAGGAGGTGCCAGCCAAGAATTAGAAGTGGCCTATCATAATCACTTTGGAGCTTCAAATATTATTGGAGCAATTTTATATATGGAAGAAATTTGTGGCTCTTACAAAAAAAAAGAAAAAACGGAGGAACAGATAAACCAAGAGAGGGAATTCACTGTTATTTACTCAGTCTGAGCCAGTGCTTTGCTCTGAGCAAGCTTATTTTGTTTTATCAGATCTCTGCCTAAGGCAGAGGGAGAGATCCCAGACTGCTGAGCTCAGCCTCACCTGATGGGATCATCTCATGAAATCTTGCTGGGAAAAAAATCTCTGTTCTGCCACTTAATTGTTCTGTGACCCTTGTTAAGTAACATCACCTCTGTGTGTTTCCATTTCCTTGCCCACTTCTGTGCAACTCCAAAATAAACACGTCAGGGTAAGGACTCTTCTTACCACATGCTTGCACTTGTCCCTTGGGAACTCTTATTTCACTTGGAATTGCAATTGTATAACAATCCAAATTCAGCCTCACAGTTCATCAAATTATGGAAAGACAAAGATAAGAGAGACCAGCAAGAGAAAAAATTAATAAATGCATCTGACTTTTTAAAACCAAATGAGAAGATTTAGATAGAGACGTGAGAAGTGCTGAATAAATGTACTTAGCTGAAAACCTTATCTATTATTTGATTATTATAAGCAGACACACCAGTTCTTAATGAATGGCTTCTTCCAAGATGACACAGGAAAAATGAGGGTTTTTTTCTATTATTTTTATCCTGGTGACATTAGCCTCACCAGTATCTGTCCCAGATGGAGGTCTGGTAGCAGATGTCTGCCTGTACGCAGATCATTGACCTCTGAAATCTGAGCTCCATATTAAAGACTTTAAAAATGAATCTTTCTTTTTAAGGAGCAAATAACCTTTTTTTTCTCAGAGAGGAAAGAAAAAACCAAGACAACACAAACTTTATTTTATTGTGACCCTAAATGCTTATAAGAATTTACTTCCACTGACTTCTCTTCGATAATAAAGTTTCACTGTCATTCTAGAGAGGGTCCAGGCTACTAAGTCCAAATTTGTACCTGAAGATTTAGGAAAGTTTTATTTAAAATTTCTATCTTCACAAACTCAGATCCCCAGCAAGATCAGAATTACAGTATTCTGTCTCACACCTCTTCTGTATTAGAAAATGTAAGAAGTCTACTGTTTTAACCAGCAACATTTCTAACTCATCATCCCTCATTTTGCTCATCCTGTCTTTAAATCTGACAGTGATCAGGCTGCTGTGAAGGGGCTGCCATGAGATCATGCAAAATGCACCAGCGAAGCTTAATGTGTGCAATGACAGAGGTACAGGAAATAACTAATTTCTCATTTTCTGCCTCTTCCTCTCTTTCCTGTCAAAATTCTAATTACATTAAAAAAAAAAAGCATTTTACTGACATTGTGTCAAGTAGCCATAACTATTACCCAATGTAAGTGTTTGACTCTGGCTCCCAAATAATAATGTTAATGAGATAACACAGAGCAGAGGGAGTGTGGGCTGCCAAGCCTGTGCAGCAAGCTACAGAACACTTCTAATGCAAATTGTTTCCTCCTGGACACAACTGCATTTGATTTGAAGATTTCTTAGTGTACTCATTTTCAGGCTGTATCATCCAACACGCTGCTTGTATCATCAGCACAATCCTACTTTCTGCCAAAAAGAAGTTTTAAAAATAACATAAAGTCATGGTAGAAATCAGACCATATCGACAGGCCACTTGAATGTTCTTTCAACACTGCCTTGCTCCAGATTGTATATTTTCAACCATAATTTTCAACCTACATCATTCACCTCTCTGCAACAGCAGTACTTACATTAATTGTCTTGGGAAGTTATTCTACTGTACTGCATCATCATATCCAACATGCTTTTTCCCTCCTTAAAAGAAGTGGGATTTGTCCTTTTAATATCTTTGGATTTAATTGTAGCACCGTCCTCTGCTCTTTCACTAAGAAAAAGAACTAAAGTAGATCTTACTGGACAAAAGTAATCTCTCATCAGACCTCTCTTTCTAAAACCAGAAAAAAAAAATTGTATTGCCTCTCATTCTGCTTTAATTATAACCACACCAAATCTCTTCAAGTTAACTGGTTTAAGAAAAAAGGCTTTGTAGTAATTGCACACTCAGCTGGGCTCTTTGTAATTCTGTCTTTAATGGCACTTGGAGATCCCTTGACTCCTAGAATTCTGTACAGGCATCAGGGACTGGATAAAAGGGACACAATCCTGCTGGTGAAAATGCAAAACTGAACAGAATCAGCTCCTCGCCATCCTCTTTCAGATGCTTTATATGTAGAGGGTCAAAAGAACAAACTACAAGTTGCACACTATTTGCATTCCTTAATGAACTGCTGGAGGCAATTGGGACATTGTAATAATGAAAACAACCTAAACAGAACATAATTAAAAAAACCTTTTTTGTTTGTAGTTTCTAACACTGCAGCTAACACCACAGACACAGAAAACATGCCTTTCTATTTTGAAAGCACTTTTACAATGACCTTTTCATCCTCGAAGATGCATTCTGTAAGCTGGCAGTCTAGGTAAGGATCTATGTTGTCTCTTCTGATTTGCAACTGATTTGTTTTCTTTTCAGCTAGGACAATATATTTATAACAGGCCTTATGATGTTCTATACCCTCTTCTCCCTCTTGCTACCTGCTCCATTTCAATATTCAGTAACCACAGGGATTTTGCAAACAGCCTTCCCACAGATCCTTCTGTCTAACTTTTCATTATAGAGGCAGGAACTGTAAAAACTGTACACCTGCAGTTAGGGTAAAAGTCAGCACTAAAAGCAGAAATTACATTTCTTTCTTACATATGAATAATAAATCGAATAAATACATGATTAATGTCACAGTGCTTTCCCTACTACTATGTTTCAATTTCCCTAGAGGCAAAATGAATTGTGATTTTTTCCTTTAACAAAAAAGCCAAGCAACACATGCCCCCTGAAAAAAAAAACAAAAACAAAACACAAAAAAGCCCACCAAAAATACCCTAAAAAATTAAAAAACTAACTGCAAACACCACATTAATAAACACCAAACACCCACTAAAATGAGGATTCTTTTTAAAAAAAAATTAGTTGAATCCCAGAGAAGTGGTCACAGCATCGAGCCTGACAGCTCAGGTTTAAGAAATTAAAACAAATCTCCTCCCAACCAGCACCCTATATAATTTAGAACCTTCCAGTCTTGTGCTTATTTCTGTTTTGAATAGTGTTCTCTGAAAGGAAGACTGGTTTCCCCACACAAGTCTTTACAACTAATATGCTTTTTTCCCCCCTTCAGTATTGCCAAATAGAACTGTTCTGTTCCAGAACACAGAGGAGGAACAATTCTGGATACTCATAATCTCACTGCTCTCCCTGGAACTGGAACCAGGCACTGACTGCAAGGAACCACTTAGAGAAAGACTTTCATCTCCTCCAGCTCTCCCTGAAGCTGTTTCTCCCTCTGCCCAGCGAGACCTCCAGCCACGGGCAATGCAAGAAAAATCAAAGGTGATGGCCTTGCTAAAGGAGGACAAGTCCTCACGAGCTTTTCAGACAGGCACGGTTTTTATATTTTATCCTTTCTTGACATATTTCTGACTCCTCTGTTTAGGACTGATGTGGCTGCTGAGCACAGGAATCATTCCTGATGTGCCCATCAAGAACCTGACAACAGAAGGAATTAAAATAACAGGATTGTGTAGGACATAACTGAACTCGTAAAAAAGGCCATATCAAATTGGAAATATTCTGCAAGGTACTAAGAAAATAAATCAAAATTTTATATCTAGATATAACTTTTGTTTCGCAGTAAGAACGTAATACAAAAAATATCAAACTATCCACCTCTGATTGAAGTTATTAACAATAATTTTTTATCAGCTTTGATTTTTAGCAAAGGTGCCCTCAGAAAATATTCATTTTTTTTCTGCAGCTCTAGAGTGTAAGCCAAGACAATCAAACCATTTTAGTAGCAAAGCTGGGTGCTCAGAGAGGAACTCTCAAGTACTATTATCCCTGATAGCATCAAACACTATAGTTTGTGCTGTGTGTAGCAGTTTTGAAATGTGTCACGGAGATGGAGTGATTCATACTTTGTATTTTTCTTGACAATAGATGTTAATATTTTCTGGTATTTAGAGTGTCAGCTTTTTGACAACTTATATTGCATTTTGGGCTTGTTTGGGGTGGGTTTTTTTGTGCTATCTGAAAACTAAATTGTGCATGACTAGGTACAAAATGAAGCCAATCACTTGACTACCACTTCTAGCCTCTCTTCTTGTGGATACTTTCACAAAGTAAATATTCTTGTGAGAAGGCAATGAAATCTTGGGAGGTAGGGGTGAGGGGATGAAGGAGAAAAATGGGGAAGAAAAAAAGGGATCACAAAAGCTTTTGCATCTCAGTCTGAACAGTGAATTTTGAAGATGGTTTTCTTGAGGCGGGGGAAAGAAACATCTCCTAAGTCATGGTCATTAAAGCACTTCACATCTTGTTTTGATATTCACATCTATAAAAATCCTGCTATGCAAGAGCTAAGATATAAGCTAAGTTGTAAAAAACACAAGGTCTCCCTCTGACATCCCACCTCAGAAGATTCAAAAGTAATGCTTAAATTGCTGGAGCAATTCCTGACAATTGGGTAAAAACTTCCATAGAAAAGTTGGGATAGAATTTATGTGGACACATGCTTTCCCCAAATTTGCATGTTAACTCCAGAGTGCCCTCCAATGCCCCATACAAAGCTTCCAGGTAACACGAACTGTATCTGGGGGAAAAAAAAACCAAATCACAATATTGAAGCCTGAGTTCTGCTCTTTTAAAAGCTGTATTTTACCGTTCTTGCTTAGAAGCAGCAGCATGAAATAAGGGAGCTGAAAGGCTCTCACCTATTTTACCATAGCTAAGAACTTCTCATAGAATGTTAAGGGGTTGGAAGGGACCTCAAAGATTTTTGAAGCATTGTTGAAGAGCGACAGAATATGAAAGTTCATACAAAGGAGAAGTGTCAAAACGTGACATTTCAATAACGAGGAGGAAGCGTGGCTTGTTACGAAGCTCAGCACACAAAGGAGAAGAATTACAGACAATTCCAGAACTGCAGCCTGGTCTCACACACCCTAAAACGCTCTGCCTTTAAAGCTGGCTGTGACATGCCAGGAGCACACGGGACAATAGAAAAAAGGGACAACGAGAGTGGCAGAGCTGCCGTGTCTGGTCCTGGAGTCAAGAGCCTTTCACTCTTCATGCTTTGCCTGCAGAAACTCTCCAGGACCAAATTGCCTCTTTCAGGCTCTCAAAAAACACCTGTTAATGTGATGAAGGAAAATCATTCCCTGACTCCCAAAGGAAAATTATCCCCTGCAGATCCTTTTGCTCTCTCCCCTTCCTCCCACATCAATAGCAGCTCATGAAAGCACAGTGGCTGCTCCTATCAGAAGGAGTATTGGACATTTAATGATAAAAGTTAAAAATGTGACCTCATTTACAGTAACAGCCCTCCACAATAAAATAATACACACAGTAAAAACAGGTTCCAACTCTCCCAGGAAGGAAAAGAGATCTAGTAGGACAAGAGATTATTACAAAAAAAGTTATAACCTGGTAATTCCTCTGATATTTCTTATCTAAAAACTGAGGTTGTAAAAGAGAAGCTAAAGAGATGAGGGGTAAGTAACAGCACTGCTAAAAAGATCAACCCACAGATATTCATTAAATGAGGTCAGAATGAAGGGATAGGACTAAAGGAAAGGCCTATAACATATTAACTTCATCTCTGGAGTCTGAATAGGCTTTCTATTCCAGAAACACAAAAGTGGGTAGAGCATTGCAAAACCTTTCCAGTTCCAATTGCCTCTGCACGAGTCAGACACAGAAACACATAGAGAAAGAAAAAAAAAAAAAAAAAAAAAAAAAAAAAAAA
>VZRL01001768.1:2928442-2949806 GCA_013397895.1 Origma solitaria
AAAAAAAAAAAAAAAAAAGGCAAAATTAGTAAAAGCTGGGAGATCGATGACCATCGCATACCTACTGGAATGAAGAAGAATTACTACCCAGAGCAGAAAAACACCTCTAGATCATCTCTGAAACTGTGGAAAACAACTGGAAATTATATGAAGATATCTGAAAAAAACACAATTCGAAAATTGCCTGATTTATGAGACAGGCTCTGCAGTCTCATTGACCATGTCCAGTAACAAGAACTATAAAGAACACGGGGCTACATGGGAAGACTATGACTGCATATAAACATTCATAAGACATCTCAGTTTGCAAGATCAATTCTGTAATTTGGCTAATTTAAAATCCCAGTCATTTCCAAAGGGAGTTGTTCTGTCCAGCATTAAGTTCATGCAGGGTCCAGGGCTGTAATGTATTTGTAATCCAGCAGTGGTGGTGATGATGCTGTGACTAAATCCTGCAAGGAGCATCATGAGATAGCAGAGTTCTATTAAGTGGGAATCCTGGGAACACATCCAGTTGAAATCCAGGCAATTTGGCCTTTTTTTTGGATCATGGGTGCCGCAGTTGTCGGCCTCAGGTGTCACTTTGGAAAAAGCAAAGTCCAGGCACCAGTCTGGGGAGCAACCTCCCCCACAACAAATAATAAAACATAATAATAATAATAATAATAATTTTTTTTAAAATAACAATAGTCCCAGAAGCAAAATATCTTACTCTCAGCTTGCCAGCAGAGGTTGGTGCTCTCATTTCTAGTCTACAAGGACGTTCTCTCTCCTGCTGTGCCTCTGACCACTGGCACCAAGTAAGGAACTGTGTCACACTCACAACACAGATATTGTCATGATAGCTCTGTCCCTCTTCTGACACTTAGGGTTAAACCCTTCAGCCTGAAAAGGACCCAGAGCCCCCAAGTCTTTCTGGGCAACTGTTCTGGTCATTAAAGAAGAAAATCCACAGTAACATCACCCCTGTGAACCTACAGTTCTGACCTGTGAAGATAAAAGCTGTTGCAAAATGTTTTCCAAGTCTTCTGCCTACACAAAGGCATTGTCTGCCTCACCAGGCATTACTGAGACCTCACGGACACAAGGTTACCCTTACCAAAATTAACTCTACCATTTGTCATTCTCTGATGCCAGCAGCACAAGGTGCAGTTGCTTTAGGCTCTCTTTTAATAAGTTTTTCCAAGTGCCACCTCTGTAGAAAAAGTCTAATCTTACTTTTCTACAATAAGTACTACAATTTGTGGTATTATGGTACCCATATCTGACTCATCCTGCATAAAGAAAAGGGCAAACCTCCCTCATTCAATAATTTTTGCATCAGGCTTAGCTGCTTGCTCTTGAGGCAGCCCTTCTTTTAGAAAGATATGAAGTTTTGATCAAAGACTTCCACTAATGGAAAATCTATCATATTCCCTGAATGATGCATTCCAATAATAAAATACTTTGGCTTCTGAAAAAGTGCATCATCTTTCCTGATCAAATTCTCTGACTTTCAGGCTCAGCCTCAGGATCTTGTTATGTTGTGTCTTCATGATAAATGAATCCCCAATAACAAGCATCCACTCTGTGTGTCACCCTTTATGCTTTCCTTTGGCAAACAAAAGCAAACAGAAGAAAACAGGAGAAAAACGAAAGCCCCCATATAAATTTGTTTAAGGTTGGCTCAATGTTTTTAGACAAAAGATGAGTAAGTCTCATCTTGCATCACCTCCTAACCAAGAGTCAAGCACAGAAGTTCAGATTTAAAAGAAGTCAAAAGGGAGATTCATTATCCTTCCACCCCCAAAAAAAGGACCTAATAGAAGGGGTTTTTTCTCCATATCATTTCTATGTGAAGATAGACCTCTCAGAGCTGATTGGAGTAAAGAACTTCTAAACATGTCCACAAAGGAGACATACAACGTGAAATCCTCACATGCAAGATTATCTAAGAATGCTCCCTCTAATATTCCTTTAGAATTATACCATGGATTTATAGTGCTTTACATTAGGTAGAGGAGTAGTAAATAACCACAGGAGTTTCTATCCAATGAGACAAAGCTACACAAGTGACCAAGGAGATAAACTCCCACACCATTTTGCCAACACAGCAGTACTCCTGATGCTTAAAACAAGGTGAAAAAAGTGGATGTGAGGAATATCTGAAAAACACATGAAAAAGGAAGCAACTTGTGGTCTAATTCTGGCTGTTATTCACCTCTTGTGAGCAGGAAGTCTTTAACAGAGCATGGCCATCTCCAGCATCAGAAAAACAAAGCACTAAGCTGGATTGAAACCCAACCAACAAACATCTCTGGTTCGTTATCTTCAGCAAAGTGTTTACAACAATCACATGGAAAATAACTCTGGATAAAGAGCAAATACTCCCCTGCAGACCCAGAAAAAGATGCTTCAGTCTTCAGAAAAGCTGCACAGCCACACAAAAACATTGTCTGACATGGAAGAAATTTTCAAAATCAGAAATGCTGCTCAATTTTAATGGTGGGCAACAGAGAGGAGAAGTTAAGCCAACATAAGTATTTCAAATTAACCCATGACTAACTTTATCTGGTTTTGGGCATGATCACTGTAAAAACATGTTGCTTTGGTCAAGCCAGACATATCTTCTGGTATTTTGTTTTCTATTTGAGAGATACCCTGGGCCTCTTTGCCATACACACTACTCAATAGCAAAGCATCGGTAAGGGTTTCTTTTATTAGGTCAGTAATAAAACAGCATCAGTACATTAACAACCAATGATAAACAATGGAGTTGAAGTGTCCAGCACCTAGATATCCTACATTCTAGCTTTCTTTATGTATACACACATTCCAATAGTCTCAATGCATTTTTACAAGTTGGTAGCAGCTTATGTTAACAATTTGCACACACAAACACACACATGTAAACCTCATCAGGAATTATTCTGTATTAATCAGCCCAGCAAAGAGAACCGGCAGTAATTGACATTTCCAGTAGTCATGCACAATTTGTAGGAATTGTTAAGGCTGGATAAGAGGATGGGAAGCAGAGACACAGGGAGACACAAGGAGAAAAGACAAGCAAGCGAAGTCACCAGTTGAAGACAAGCTGCTGTCTCCAAGTCCTTCAGGTAAAAAGCTAAGGGCTGTTAAGAGGCAGTTATCCATATCATCATATGGCAAAGCCTACTTGGCTAAAAACAGCTTCTAGAACTGCATTTGTAAAGCTAGACCAGCTGGGAGGGTAAGAAAAAACAGCTGATGAAGAAAAACTCTAAGCTGCAGAGTGTATTTAGGAGAATAAATATGTCCTCATCTGGGAAGACTAGGCTCAACTAAGCTAACCTGGAGGAGGACGTATTTTTTTGATGAATGAGTTTCTGTTCAGGTCTGTCCTTTGAGAAGTGTGGTGACTACACATGAGCTTGGGGTCACATTTAGAACAGAGATGCTGTAAATTCTTGAAGACCTCCTGAGCAAGCTAGTTGGCACAAAAGGTACTGAGATGTGGGGGTTGGTATGACAACAGGAGAATTACACAACTCTACCCAGAACAGTGAAAATCGCTAAACCTCTCTTCATGTGGATTGATACAAGGAGAGACGAAGGCAAAGTGAGCCCTTTAACTTTGGTACAGTATTTCTCTGTGTGCAGTAATTGTTTTTTTACACATTAGCAGAATTACTTAGGTAACCACTGTGGTTAGGCAATGTGTCTTTATACAGACACAATTTGAAGGTCAACCTCAGCAAACACTGTGGTTCAAGTCATTCTGAGATATTAAATATAACTGGTCTAGCAGAGCTGCAATTTATTATAAAGTGAAAATAAGGACACTTCAAGAGGTGAAATAATTAAATGTACAATCAAGTTTCAAGTATTGAATATTTAGTCAGGAAGTGTACAAAGATATCCTCCTATTGACTTAACACAGAGGTTCAAGGAAAAAATCTGTTTGAATGCCCAGGCAGCCGTGGCTGACCATATTGTGAATGTCAGCCCATTGACTCAGGTAGTGAACTCCTGCCATTTGAAACTTAGGCAAGTCATTAACCGTGAAGAAAAACTAAGATTATTAGTTAACTGCCTGTTCAGTTGCAGGTACAAGCATGGTACAATCTGATGAACCAAGCCTAAATAAGTATTTTCTGCATTTTAGAGCTACACATGACATACACAAACCCCAGAGGTGCTAACATCACCACAAAAACGATGCAATTAAAATTTGCTGTGATTTGCAAATAGAAAGCAGAAAAATATAAAAATGTGTGTGAGACTTTTGGGGAGTCCCAGGAGCCTGATATGGGGTACAAGCACACGACATTCCACAGCACTGAGGCAGGCTGGCTGTGGGCCAGCGTCAGCCACTTAACTGCACCCTGCAAGAATTCAGCTGCAAATCTTTGCTTCCTTTATGTCTTTCATATCTTTGCAATTCTCAAGGCAAAAGGCAAAGACAAAGTCTTTCAGCTGGAGTTCTTTCATCCAAGAACATTCTTCATCCAAGGCCAAAGGTTCACCATATCCTAAAAGGCCTTTGGATCTGCATGTTCAGTCATCTTCATCCAAACGTATTTCTTTGGGAGCATTATTCAGTCCTTGTGGCCGATCCTAAAAGAACACCAATAAAAACTATCTTCATTCCTTCAAATACAATCTTCAATGGCTTTATCTCTAGGACCACTGTATGAGAGCATTGTGTCAAAGGTGCAAAATGGATTCAGAGACATTTCAATTAAAACCACAGCACACTGAAACATTTTTTCTATGGTTTTGGGGGTTTTAGTTTTGGTCAACTCTCTAGCTAAAGGTTTCCAAGGTGAAATAGGCTTTCTGGAGAGCCACACATATAAACACAGTATTTTTCCCCTGTGCTGACAGCTGTTTAAAAAGACTACCTGCTAGCTTTCCTGGGACAATATTTCTAAGGGGATAAAAATTGCAATATAGGATCCTATCTTTATATTACACAACTACCAAGTACTTTGTATATAAAACTCCAGAATACAAGGAGCTTCTGTATCCACTTAAATTGCTTTACCAGAGTAGGGAGAAGCAAAGTTTCCTTTGGGAGGAAAAAAGACAGTTATTTAATGGGGCATGATAATGCCAAAGCAAAAACCCCTGCAATTGTAACTTGTGATTGTCTAAAATACAAAAGGTGCCAGCTAATCTTGGTTTCAAACAAATACCATTCTTTAACCTGTCCATTGCTATTCCGCATCATCTTGTAACTTGTTATTCCACATCACTTTGTAACTTCAGTTTTATTTCTTTTTTGGATGCTACCAAGCTTCTGCTATTGCACCATCCTGCCAAACTCGGTCACAAACCGTTTCTAGAATAAAGGGTCAAACATGCCTTTTTCCTAACAGTATGAAAAGACTCTACTAGAGGAGAGTCAATCTTCAGCATAATTAAAAAAACAAAACCCAAAACAGAAACAAACAAAAAACCACAAAACCTTCTCCTTAAAAGCAGTGCTGCCATTCTTCACTTCAGTTTTATTACAAGACTTGAAATAATTAATTTTATTACTAGTGTATCTGCAGCTTCTGAAGGACTTCCATTAAAAAACCTCACCTCAAAGCAAACTTCTGGTTTTGATGGTTACAAGAAAAGCAAGAAACATGCTGCTGTCTTAGCTAAGTGAATCACATGTGAGAAAGAGTATAATTCGACCCTAATATTTTAAAGGCTTCAATTTTTAAGGCAGCTGTATAACTATCAGCATTCTGACTCACAGGGGCAGACACAAACCTGATGTGAATAGAAGAGCAGACTGTGTAACAGCTTAAATCTAAACCTGATTTTGAACTCTTCTGAGTTAACACTGTTTGGTCAGAATATTAAAGGAAGGGAAGAAAGAAAAGGAAAGCTGATCTCAAGCAGTGAGCATATGAATGCTATCAAAATGCCACTCCTTACACTAAAGTTGTTAAAGCAGGCAGGAAGATGGTCTCAGTAACTTCCAGGCAATTTTGGATGGAAATGACTATCAATGACAAGTGTTTGGTACTTTGTAGATTTCAAACCAGTAGGAAATGGAGAAAAAGCTCAGATTTCTGTATCAGTTTGTGATATTTTTCCTATCAAAAGTAATTTTTTGATCTCAAATTAGAAGCCATTTCCCCTAGAGTGCGAAATAGACAGGTCAGATAAAGGATATTAATGAGGATTACTATTTTCCTTGGATGGAATGTAATCAATACCGCTCATTAATTATGTTAAAAAAAGATGATGGGGAGGAAAAAGGGGTTGGTTTTTTGGGGGGGATTTCCCTCCTCAACCTCCACAAAACATTTAATAGCTGTGTTTTATATAATCCTGGAACTAATACAGTTCAATTGCCCTCAGGATTCTTACTTTATGCTTCTATCTAATTTTTCAGTGTAAGAATGGAAAATATTCAAATTTTGACTACAAACTCTTCGTCATCATCTTCTAACATGAATGATACCCATCCATGACTAGGCTATGTTTGCATAACAGGGTTAATTACTTTAAAAAAAAATATTCCTCCATCAATTCTGTGCTGAGGTGAATTTAAAGTCACTGAAGCGTACAGAAATCAAATCCTTTATAACATTAACTTTTTGAAAGATGTTAACAAGTCATATTAGCTCAAACAGAAGCTTCCTATTGACTCTCTATTCTGCCTTCAAGGCCCAACCAAAGCAGATATCAGACTTTAAATCTTATAAAACTCAAATGGGATTTGGTTTGCAAAAACAACTCCCTTTGTTTCTAGTTTATTAATTCTTTAGTGTCCTTTGTTCTTTAGCTTTTAATGTGTAAACTAGATTTCTGTGAACCAGAGTCAATAAAAAACTTCTAGCTGAAAGGGGATAGTGATATTAGGTACCACGTATCTTTTTGTAAAAGCAAAAATCAAAAGTTTGTTTTAATATCCAGACAAACATAGAGAGAAATTAGAGTGTGTTAACAAAAGCCTAGAGGAAGACTGAAGGCAAAATGAGGAGGTGTGCTCTTAATTTTTTCACAACAAATTTCAGGCCTATAAGATCTTGGACCTAGTATATCATACAATTAGGGATCTTTTTTTTGGATGCTGAGGCATTCCTAAATTTATTCATAACCAGATCTAAGCTATTGCTTTCTGTTCTGGCACCAACATTAAATAGTCCTTAGTTTTCCCCAGCTGACTCCTGAAAAAAAATAAAATCAAAAGGTGCCGACAGCAAGCTTGGTGCCGGGTCAATGTTCTCTCTGCAGTGTGAGAACAAACTGTGAAATGCCATGAAGTACTTGGAAGCACTCACAAGCAATTTTCTCAGTGTTCCCCCTCAGCACTGGAGGTGGCTGTGGGTCAAGCCAGTGCCGGGACAAACCTGAGCTTTACAGCTGTTGAAATGCTTAAATCACACCAGATTTTAAAGTTATGTCATGGCAGTGCAGTTATTGCTTGCCTGCCACAAGACCTGCTGATGGCAGCTGAAGCTCTTATTCATCAAGGGGCCCAAATAATTGAAGCAATCCATCTGTTCTGTGTTCTCCCCCTCTGCCCATCCTGTGATTCCTTATTGAAGGAATAATACGTGAGATTTGCCAGTGATGTCACACTGAATCAGGCAATTGGCAGCCTGTTAGATCTCCTGAGAACTGTGCTGTGATGGAGCACAGGTAACCAAAATATTCCACCTGTTTCAAGCTTTCTTTTCACAAAAACCTGATGGGACATGATATTTGGCAGCCACTGTCATAAGTGATCAAGCAGTTGCCAGATTCTTGCATATTTCCTGAAGGCTGCTGCTGTTTTTCATCACGAATTCCAGATAATTGGAATAATTGACCTGCTCTAAGGCCCTGCTTTGACTCCAGCGTTTGCAGCATTGGGACATTTACCTATTGTCATATTTGGTTAAGAGCAGCAGAGGCTTTGATTACCCTTTCACAAGATGTCACAGCACCACAAAGTGATTTCATTTGCACAGTCTGTGTTACTGAAGTGCCAGACACTCTCCTGCCCTCTGTGCTCACCCCACGGCTCACAAGTGCACGTGCAGCATCCACCCAAAGTGTTGGAAAGGTGCAGAAAGAGGAAATGAAAGAAAACACATGAGCTGGTTTGGCAAGCAGGCTGACAATGGGAGTCCTCTCACTGCTCCCATGTGATGAGTAACTTAAACACTCCAGTGCTCTGTTACTTAAATTCTATTAAGGTTTTTTTCAATACCTAAGGAGCCTCCAAATGTTTTACAGAGGATCAGACACCCAAACTTCTGCTTTTCGCCACTTATTACTAGTTAAAAGACAGACTCGCCTGTTGATTGCTATACCGATTTTTAGAATAGTCCAATTAACTGCACTAGCCATAAAAAGCTTTGATGTGTTCTTCTGCTGAGGGGTATAGATCTTACTTGCAGTCAGATTATATTGCTCAGTTTTGAGAAGAACAAAAGTACCACATTCCCTCACTAGATCACATCTCCCTCCTGAATTTACTGTATTCATTTCAAGGATGGATGATCAATTGTGATCACTGCTCTGCTTAGAACCTGAGCAGGTCACAGACTGACTGACAGTGACTACAGAAGTCTTTCCAACACTTTCATTAAGATCTAATGTTTCTGCAGCTGTACTTTAAGGCATTCTGTGTTTTGCCCTGCACAAAATACAGATACAGAATTGTTTTTAAAAGACCACTTCTAACATATCATCCACTTCTAATAATGTTCAACTTTTCTAAAGTCCAAGTTTTACTATATCTGTAGCTTTTTCTTTTCAGCTCTTTATCTTCAAACAGATAACACTGAAACAAATAAAGAGAAATACTGTTTTTACAGGGAAAAAGCTGCCAAATCTTATACAGATGTACAGCTAGGAATGATATCAACAACATTACAGTTACAATTATCTACCCACTTAAACAAAACTTTTATTTTTTTTAAATGTGAATGTAAGTGAAACCAACTCAGAAAGTTAAGATCATCTGTTAAGAACAACAGTTTACAAGTAAACTATAGAAGGATAGAAGTGATAGAAGGAATAGTTTTTCCTTATTTTGCATCAAGCTTTTTAGACAAGAAAGTGTTCATTGTTTCTTGAGTAGAAAGGCTTGGTGTGTATTAGTGTAAAGATAAAGTCAAATCCTGACATTCCGAAAAAAATTTAGGTTTCCATCAAAAATGAGAGTCAGTATATGCAGAGAGGGACAAAACCTCACTGCAGTTCTGTGGCCCAGAGTGCACTGGGATTGCTCCTGACCTTCAGGGGGTCCCTGCTAGCTTTCAAGTCCTCGTAGTAATGGAGCCTATCTTCCCCACTGAGAAATATCTTAATTATAAGAAGAAACTCACCTAGTGGTAGTTTCAAATTTCAAGTTTGTAGAGAAAAATTTTTCTAGGAAGACTCAATAGCCTACTCCAGTGAATCTTTGTCAGTCATCACTTACTTGAGGAAAAAAAAAAAAGATGATAGAAAGGACACTGCTGTATTTATGTACACAAGTGTGGGGTGAGAAAAATCCTCCTTTTTATGAAATAGCTTTTTTGTTTTATGTACACTGGTGATGATTAATTGTAAAAAATTCAAAAGGATGACTTTACAGATAATTGGCCCTGACTAACAAAAGCAAACAACATTGCAGCTTTTTGTCAGCAGTGGGATGCAATTATGCACCATTAATTAAACTGGCATGCCAGTGAAAGGTCAGATAACACAACACAAAGGAAGAAGAGAGTAGTTCTATACTTTGAGAATGTTATTGCTTGAAAATGTTGGTGCTCATATAGCACTCTTGGAGTGGGATGAAACCATTCTTCATTTAAATCAGGTGAAAATTTGGAGTCAGATTCTGGTCCGGCTTAAATACAAGAACATGAAACAAAACAAGGTGAGGGAACTAAGGAAGGTGTTGCAAACTTTAAGGTACCCACCTATCCTTTCATCCTGAACGGGCAGATCTGCTCATGAATGGGCACATAACACAAGGCAGAACATTTTCACTCAGTAGGAGGTCAGTAACCTTGCAAGCACTAATATAATTCAAAGCAGAAGACCCAACTTTGTTTATGACTGCATATGTTCTTATTAAGATAATCTACTGCTCTCAGTGCTATTTTTATTCCATGTTTTCTCCCAAACACCAGTCTAATTGTTCCCAGTGCCAACACTTTGGGAGGTAGATTTGCCATTTGTCATGCTGTGCTACACAAATCCTGATCCACAATTGAGAAAAAAATCCCCAACAAAACAATAGAAATTTCAACTTTGTTAGCAGTTAATAGTATTGGATTTGTTTTTTTTTCCCCCCCCAAGAGAAGCCACTTTTGGGTAGATTCTTGCTTGCCTACCAATTACTTTATTTGCACAGACTAATTTGTCAGTGAATGATAAATGGCAGCAAATTTTGTGTCTTTGCACATATATTTCAAATACTCTAGTAAATAAAAGACACAATAACTTCTGATGTCATCTCTGCATGCAATATATATGGCTTTTCCTGATTCTTTCAATTTTTCTTAATTGATTAGAAATAAATATGCAACCTTGAAGGCCAAAAGCTTCTGAAGTAAAAAGCACAGAGTGTTCTAATGTTTGTCACTAATGGAGTCAACTGTGTCTCTTTGCCAGGATGAAAGAGACTTGCAAAGATATTCCAATACTGCTGCTTCCTCTCCCCAAGAGGAATTGAGACTTGGCAATAGGAAAAGATGGGCAAGATTGTGCCAAAGAACATCTCAGGGACGTGCCTTCTCCTTGGCAGGCTGGAGTTAGGTTGGGTGATCTACTGGAGGAGGAACAGAAGTTGACAGCATTTGATTCCTCAAGCTCAGGATAGAAAGTTTGGGGTCTTGGTGGAGGTAGCATACTTTGAAAACAACAATAAAAACAAAACAAAGCAAAAAACCAACAAAACCCCAGCCAGTTTCCCCATCTACCCATATTCATACAATCCGCTCCTCCCTTCCAGAAAGAACGAAGGTTCAGTTAAATACTGAAATTATTAGAGTGTTGACAAAGAACAGAAATGGACTTTATTAAAAATATTTTTCTTTCCAGTTTAGTAGAGAAATCTTGTTTTCAGCACTTCCACTTCATGCATAAACTTCCCCTGAAATGGTAAGAAGCCTGAATCTGACTCCTTTTCTCATGTTATTTTAACTTTTCACATAGTTACGGAGAAATTGCTAATGGTCACGCTGAGCACTTAAATCTAATTTATCAATAGGCAAATCAAACTTTCCCAGCAAGTTAAGTTATGCAGGATACATATTTCAATACAGCACTATACCATCACACTTGGTAACTTAAAGGCAAGCATTTAATTGCATGAAAATTTTTGAGAGAGGGTGAGGGAATCAGTGTAATGAGGTTGTCTTTGAACAGACTTAGTAGAATAAGCATTGATAAAAATATCAAAGAATTGATGTTGAAAGTGAAATTAAGTCATAATAAGGAAAGTCCCAATTCCTGGAGTTTAACTTGATGCAAAATCTAAGCAGAAGTGAACTTGAAAACTAGGTTAACCTCTCTTTCACTTTGCATTTCCTTTTACATTGAAGTTGTGGGTTATTTTAAACCTGTGGTTTTGTCTAACTGCACATCTCTTCAAATGGCAAATACCTCTTTCTTTTCAAGTTTCTCCAAGTTGCTAGAGAACACCTTTGATGCTATTCACTGTATCCAGCCTTGTGCTTAGGCAGCAAATGGTACTCTTAGGTAATGGTTATCTTGAGTAACTATAGCATCATTAACTTGTCTCAAATGCCCCATTTTTAGAGATTGTCCTTGTTAGGAACAATTTTGAAAGAGTATAGAAGAGCTGAAAAGGACTGAGTGTTTTAGATTAGGCTATTATAGTAAAATTGAGTATCCCAATCAAGTTCTTTGGTATCTAAACTGATTTATCACATCCTAGCCCTCCTGTGTTAAAAGAGGTCTGAAAAAAGTATGCACCAGAAATTTTGTAGCATTTCATGTTAGGCTTCCTTCATCCCCCCAGGTCAGATTCTGATTTAGATTAAATTATCTACTAGAAAAATTTAAAAAATCCTCTACCTTAATATATTAATATATCAAAGAGACATGTCCAACATCTCTCAGGCTCAATCTAGTAGACAGTAATTAGGAGACAATGGAAGTGATTTTGAGAGAATCCCTGATTGTTTCTAAACTAAGGAAGCAACAAAGAAAAAGGCATTTGGGGTATTCCTTCCCAGGCAACTCAACAACCACAGAGCTCTTGCTTGGGTACCACAGCTCAGTGTTCCTTGCAGCTTCTCCTCCAGCCAGTTCTACAAGAAGCAAGCAGGCATTTGGGTGACTTGTGTGTGCCTTCCACCTCCCTGAAACCAAGTCTCATAAGATGAAAATGAACCTATTCCACTGTTCAAATTCTTGTACTGTATTCAGTTATTCAGTGACCAAATAAAGAGGTACCCTCCACACATCATACATCATTAGAATATTTGAAAAAGCTTTCAAAACAAGGACACTCAGTACAAATTACTGACGAAAACCACAGGTAAACAGAATTTACCCAAATGTTACTAATGGAAACTAAATAAAGCATGTTACCCTCCTGATTGCCAGGTAGACAAGAATAATATTGGTTTTTAAACCCAGAGCTCTCTCAGCAGCAGCAAGTTCTACTTCTTTCCATGAAAAAAGGCCTTTTCATATAAAGGTGATCAGGGCCATTCTCCTAATTTGCATGAGGAGTTCTGTGTTTACATGAGCACAGCAGGGCTCTGGGCCAGGACTCACGTTCAATGATACAAGAGTTCATCTAACAGAATTTAAGGATTTAATATTATGCAATTAAATTTTTGTCAACACAAATCAAAATACTTAATGTAGGTTCTGTCCCTGCAGTCAGAGGCAGGCGAGCAGAGCCCTCGCTCTCCGGGGAAGCTCTTTGGACTCAAAGGCTGCTCCAAGCGGATGAATCCTGGCATTCTCTGCACAGTCACACACTTAGAGCATCTGTCCATAATGGTCTGACAGTAAGATGGAGTTACTCCTTTGCAATTTTGAATTTTAAGAAAGCCTCATTTAAATGTGAGGGAAGATGCAAATAGTTATTAAGCAGTCTTAGAAGAACATGACGCAATGGTGCTTTTCACCATAATATTGCTGATGATTACTCCCTCAAGTCTCTTCAGAAGTGGATGGCACTTTCCACATGCACCCAAGCAGCTTTCAAAAGGAAATGCAAGACTAAACATTCTGTTTTGAAATCCTGCATAATGATATGTATTATAGAATCAGTTTTTGTTGGGTGGTTTTCAATTTAGCATGCATAATTTTCAGTTTTGCTAGTAATTCAGAAAGCTTTAATGCTTACTTAATTAGTCGAAGCTTGGTAATTCAGTCAATGAAAACGAAAGTGTTTAAGTTATATTAATTGTAAACAATGTTAACAGTTAATTTTCTGAATGATGGAGCAACATAAAAACAAACTTGAGTAACACTAGGATTAATTAATTGATTAGCTAGTTTCTGTTGAGAATTATATTCAATAAGAGTCTGTCAATACAAATTGCTATCAATTGCAACTTTATGAAGTGCCAAGAATAATGGGTTCAGGTGCATACTAGAACTAGTTGTCATGAATGCCAATTTACTACGGAGAAATGGATTGTTTATCACCTAATTTAATTTCAGACAGCTAACTCACTTGTAATAACTCATTTTAGCATTGAATTTTCAGGAACTTGAGTGTTGTTAAAAGCAGCAGCTTGCTGTAATAAGTTTGCAAATTTAAATTCTTCTGTAAATAATTTAAAGCAGACCGTAATTCAGTTTTGCCATTGACTACTTGGAAAATATTTAGCAATTTTATTCAGCATCCAGACACCCCTATTCTTCCTACTGGCAGCGTGTTTCATTACAAATGCCTGCCTACTGCTCCAGTATCAGACTTGAGTTTGTGCTTTTAATAACACTGGGATGGACTCAGTATCCTCTGCTGCTTCTGGCAGACTCAGCCAAAACACTTTGTGCAAGTACTTAACACACTTCAGCACATCTGGACAGTTTGATGCCCAGCTGCTGAAGAAAAAAATGCAAAAAATGTTCACAGCAGAGTGAAAGGACACAAAAGTCCTCTGGTCTGGGGCAAGGGAAATTGGGAAATAAAATTAGGTGATAAACAATCCATTTCTCCGTAGTAAATTGGCATTCATGACAACTAGTTCTAGTATGCGTCCTGTGCTTCCTCCATCCTCTCTCTGAAGTCTTTTAGGTTATTTGATGGCAACTGGGATCAAGGCAAGTTAAGCAAAAAGCAGCCTACTTGAAGCCTTTGAAAAATTATGCAAAGCATCAATTTCTTAAAGGCGCTGAGGAAGCTGTCAACTAGAAACAATTTAACACTTTTACAAAAAGACCTTCCTCTTCCAGATTTTCAACAGTCGCTGAATTTCAGTAACAATGCCCGAGTAAATAACGCAGTTACATTACAGTGAAACAGTGAGACGGCATAATAATGTGAGGGTTTATTAATCTGCATAAAGCTTTACATCCAGGAGCCATGTCAGCCATGCCTGCCACTGTAGAAATACATTCCTGCAAATCAATATACCATCAGCCTTTCCTTCTTTACTTTGCAAACGAGGCATTGATACAAATCAGTGTTCCAGGGCACCTGCAGTAGGTATCGGACAGAGCCCACCACCTTGCTCTCACAGTTGTCAAACACTGCTGAGTGTGAAGGGTCCTGCCAGTTCCATTTAATTCCTGCAGGTACCTCAGGTGAGTGTGCAGGGTGCTCGCTAGTCAAGGCAGATCATTTTATATTTCAAAATAACTGCTGTATTAACATTCTCCTGTAATCTGTGACTTCAAGGAAAATCAACTGCACTAGCAAACAAGCAGCAATAAACTAAAATATTTCAGCTTTCCTTTAGTAACATGAATTATTTTAATAAAATAAAAAGTCCAACAGCAACAGCTTTGAAATGCCATCTCAAAAATAGGTCAGACTCTTACTTCCTATCTTCTCTGTTACAGCATGAAAAGCTGTCTGTGCTTTGCCTCATGACTTTTCTCCTTATGGGAGCTCCCATAAATCATTTCTGTTAGCAAAAAGTAATCCATTGACTAAGCCTGTCCTAGAGCCACAGACTGAGTTTCCACTGGGAAGGTGCTGCAGGCTGAGCACAGATGTTGACCAACCTAGTTAAAAATTGAGCAGCACATAACCAGCACTACAGCAGCACCACTGTTTATTAGATATCACTCAAAACCTCTTCAAAAGTGAGGAAGTATTTTAACTTTAGCTTCAAGTCAGACTAACGGCACGACATTTTACTTCAGCTCAAAACTCTTCTTTTCTAAAAGTCTGATATTTCCCTCCCCAAGAACATTAAATGGATTTTTTTGATTCAAAGCTACACTGACACAAATGAGGAGATAATCAGAGATTTAATTTAGTATCATTACCCAAGCTAACACCTCACAAATCTGTGCTGACATGAATCAAATGGTTATTCCCACCTGTCAGCAAGAGTTTGATAGCTGAAAGGCAGGGGGAAATATGGTATTTGACATTTTCCTTCTAGCAGGAGGCTCAGTTAAGACTTTATAAATTTATTATAAACACACAAAAGAGGTTAAAAGAAAATTATCTATATTCAGTAAATCAAGATAATAGTTTAATAGATTTTAAATGTACTTCCCACTCTCTCAGCTGGCTGGGAACTTAGTAAAAACTGCTTAATGCTTCAGTTTTGAAACTGTTTTGAAGACATTTTCTTTAAAGAAAAATGGTCATACTTCATTAGTTAAAGTCCTACAAAATTAGAACTACAGAAATTTGTAATTAGAACAAAAAAGGTTATATTTCAAGTTTGCAAGACATTAGCACATGACTGAACACCTGTGAGTGGATCTTACTTTCAGTTCAGCACCAGAACTGACTGATCCAAGTAGGAGTAGATATCAAAATATGGGCAGGTTATAATAAATTGTATTTGTGATGAAGTATCAACTACCATTTCTACTTCCATCCCATAACAACTGATACTTGAGCCCATATAACTCATTACTTTAACCATTACATGGGAATAAAGTCTAACAAAGCTTTCAGATTATAAATAACATTGATATGTAGGAAATTGCTATTTACCATTGATAAACACTATGTACAAGACAATGCTAGGGAAGATTAATGCATCACAATACAGCTGAATGCAAGGTCCCATCTAAACACAGAATTCATTCATCCTTAAGGGTGAACCAGGCAACACTAATGAGGAGCGCAGGGATGCTTGTACACAGCATTTGTAAGATTATGCTCAGTTTTGAGCAGAACCTTATCAAGCATGAAGCATTAACAAAACCACACCAGTTTATGATCAACTCTCAGATTTCATTCTTTGGTACCAGACCTAGTCCACACAAGGGAGACAGAAAATTGAGAACTACAGTGCATTCAGAGAAGAGCTCCAGAACAAACTGTGGTCTGGAAATATGCTTTGAAGTGTCAAGAACTCTATTTGCTATATTGAACAACTTTTCAAAGACTATTAAATCAAAATCCACAAGTACCAATAAAAGCGCCAAGACTCTCAGACCACTTCAAGGGATGAAGGCAAGACAACTTTAAGTGGCTCTTAAAGTTATCACAGCTCAAGCGAAGGCATGATTTTAAACAGATCATAAAAAACAGGTGAGAAATATTAACCATTTGAAGACTGTAGATCCACATCCAAAAGGGTCAACTGTGACTGGACTGAGGATGTGTAGAACTGAGATAACTATGGTGCTTATTCCTCTAGCCTTCTTCCCTTCCCTCCAAAAACACCCACAAAACAAATACACAAACAAAAAAGGCCCAAAACCAACAACAACAGAAACCAAAAAGCAAACAACTGTTACTTTACTGATACCTAAGTCCAAAACCAAATAAACTCCTGTTGGTATACAAAGAAACTTCCACACGTTCAGAATTTACTGCAGCCTAAACACAGTTAATGACTTCAGTGTTTATCTCCTACAGAAGTACATGCAGGAACATAAAAGTAAATATTATTCTGCTTCAGTTCACTATGGAACCATGAAAAATTCAGGATTAATTAGACCTGGCCAAAGTACAGTTTTGGAACCTTTTTTAATAATATTTCTAGAGAGAGACAAAGTTTTTGATTCTGAGTTGAAGGGCAATTCATGCACTACACATTACTTCAGTATAACTGGATTAAAGGCTTAGACATCACTCAGTGCAGAGATTATGAAACCCATCCCCATCTTCTCTCTCCCAGGACAGCAGTTGAGGTCACGGGTCATTTTTCCACCAAATTTCTTGAGTTCAAGAACCCTTTTCTGTACAATAGCTGAGTCACAGTTACGGCAGCAAATGACAAGAGCAGCCTACAGCCTCACGTTCAGGTCACAGAAATGATTCTCTCACTGCTGCCTGACGAGGGCCTGGAACACCCATCTCCTCTCTTTTCGGTGACTGGCTGAGGCACTGACCTATTGCACAAACCACAAATGCAGCAGCCAGCCCTCTATGAGTTTTTTGACAGAAGAAGTATGAGCACAACTCCAGGAGATAATTTTTAGATGTAAACCCTGACTTGACAGAATCAGCTTTCTGCAGTGTTTGAGGTACTTTTGAAGAGGCATCCCTTTTTTCAGTATTCCCCGTTGGCTCTGGATTCAGTTCTGAGTCAGGCATCTAAAAATGGATTACTACAGCAATAGGCATTACAATAGCAAAATCTTCTGGGAGAAATTTATCCCAACGCTCCATTTTGTGTTTTTAAATTGACAACATATTTCTGAATGAGTTCTAGTTAAGCCTTGTATTTTTAGGAAAAGCTGTAGTAATTACTGGGTTGTGTTTTATTGCCTCTCTTATGCTGAAAGTCATATCTAGATTGAAGATGGAAAGGACCAATATAAATACTGTCACTTATGAGTAGGTCACCGGATAAGGAGCAAAAAAACCTGGGCTTGCTTCCAATTTTTCTGTCAGTTTTTCTGTGTGTAAAGTGGGATGGATATCTACTAATATATAAGAAGCATTTCTAAAACTAAAAATGAAATAAACATCATTTACTAATGGGCTGTTTTAAATAGCTACAAGGCTACTGAAATACTGTAATATTTGCTTTCCCTCAAAGGTTCTCGTCTGCATTGTACAGATTTTACTACTTAAATTATGCAAAACTATAAATCAGCAAAAGCACATTCACACTTCAGGGACCCTGACTCCATTCATCCACAAACACTTCTCAATTTATAAAAATGACTCATCGATAATACTGGAATAACCTCACTTTGTTAATTATGACACTTCAGACAATATGGAGCATTACAAGCATTTCAAATACTTTTGAAGCCACACCCTCAGTACAGTGATAACAAAGCTTTAGTCTATGAGGAAGGAAACATGAAGTATAATGGCGTTAATTTTCTCTAAACATGCAAACATATGTTCAGAGAAATGGGACGCTTCAGATAGTGTTCATACAACATGAATATTTGTTCCACTTCACAGAACATCTTTTATTCCTTCAAAATTGCTACTTTGAACCTGAATCTGCCACATGTAGAAATACCTGACTCCATTTCAAGTACTGCTAAAGAAAAGCTACATATCTTTTCAAATACAATGTCTGCTTAAATGGTATTGCAATTTATGAGGAAACTACTAGATTCCATGCATTAATTTTTGTAAGAAATCTTTATTCCTAGAAAAGGATGTACAGATCATTTTTATGCAAACAGATTGAAAAATATTTTTTTAAAAAGGTACTTGGGTTTTCTCCTCAGAGTCAGTAACAAAGTCTTATGAACTTAAGAGATCTCAGAATTCTAGAAGTAATGATAGCCTTCCCCCTTTATTCTATTAAAGTGTGAGATTCCTAGCAAACAATTGTTAAAACACCATATGCAAAAATCATAGGCATGACTGACTTCTTTCAGTGAGATGCTATTGAACATAGCCAGGTAGACACTAATTCTGCTTTTCAATCTAGAATTTGAACACAAAATCATAAACTGAGAGTAACATTTTCACATGAGAAATAAACAGGATCATACTCTGGTTTTCCTATGAATGAGTGTTCATTGTGTCTTTCCTCACTCCTGCGCAGAGCGGCACAAATGGTTTGTGTCCCCCTTTTTCAAGCCAACAGCCCTTTGTAGCCACAGACTCCATCCATACTTTGCATAAAGGGCAGGAACACTGAGCTTCCTCTTTCTGCAATAGCTGTCTCTATATGTTACTTCCTGCAGCTCCTGCAATGGGCAGGATTTGGATAAAGTCACAGCTTTTACCCACTCCATTGCTCACTGTTTCACAACTTTCCATCCTTTTATTTATGGCAAGTAAATGAAAACATTTTTATTTACCAGATATTGCCAGATGGTTCACCTTGAATTATTCAGCAATAGTTCAATAGCTATTTGCTATTGAACAACAGAGCACTGTAACCTCTGAAGGGAAAGCTCAGGGTCTCCACCCAGCGTGAGAATCCTCATTCCCACTGCACAGGTCACACTCCCAAGGCCCTGTGTCACAGGGTCAGTGAGGCATGCCAGACTTTATCAGCAGCAAAGGACTTTTAGATACTCAAGAACAATTGTTTTATTTGTAGCCTTTTTAAAAAGGAAAAGCTGGCACTGTTTGAGTCATTGTGGAAATGACCAGAGGTGAACCAAACTTCCTTTCTTTAATTCCCATGAATGTTCCATTAGCCCTTATAAAAATAAATGCTACTGTTGACTGTTCACTAAAGCCATCAATTTTCAAAAGTTTTTTCCATCTTAAAACTTACTTTAGAACCATCATTTTAATATTATATTCTGTGACAGAAGAGCTTATACAGGAGCGTAACATAAGAGTTCATTTGGCCCTACGTCTCTGATAATGGGCACTTTATGAAATATGAACTTCCTTATCTATGAAATATTATCTTTTCCTTGAAATATGGCTAATTACTGTCATTCATTAGAGATAAGACATTTGAGTATCATTTCTTGTGTCACATTGACTTCAAGTTGCTTATGATTGCATTAAATTAGTGACAGGGAATTTCAGAATACAAATTTTAAAAGATTCACTACATACCTCATAATTATTAATGCGCTGTCTTAACTGACATTTCCAGCTGAGGGAAAGGGTACCAATACTAACACTTAATAAACTCATTGTCACATTCATTGTAGATTAAAATATCTACAGAAGTAAATCGGTATCTGCATTAGTAACATCAGGTCATAGACAGAGGACAGTTTCTCAGTTTGTAGGTTCAAGTATTTGTATACAACACCGTGGATTCACTTTCCAAGACAGCCACCTCTCCAATTTCAAAAGCTGTTTTCTATCACATACTCAAGAGTCTTCTCCCAAGACACAGATGCAACAGTCACACAAGTAGTTCTGTTTGCAAATTCTATCGTAGTGAAAGCAACTATAAAATTGTTTGTTCTGAATTTTATTTCAAAGGACAGGACTGCACATGAATATGCTTCAAAAAGAAGGGCATGCATTACATTATCTACAGCTACAAGTTAACATAGAGCAAAGATTGTCATTGAATATGGCTTATCTGTTGGAAGATTTGAAAAAGAAGAGATGGTGATTGAAAGGATGCTGCTAAACCAGAGCTCAGACTCCATAACCACATCTGTTGTGAAAGCAATTACAGCATATTTTTATCACGCTGACTCTTCTGTTCATAGGCTTTAGTGATCTAACATTCTTAGGAGAAAGGCATTTGAGATGATTTACTTTACAATACCTAGGAGTACACAATTCCAACACCTCCGCTGGACAACCAGAGCCGTTATTAAGATACAGCTTATGTTACACAGATGTGTGTAGGTATCGATTATATTTGTTATCACACCTGTTGACCTAAAATGCACAGTCTAGACTCCCAAGGACTGAAATGTGTCCATAAATCGCTGAAAGAAATTGATGTCTTTATGATGGGGTTGTGTCTTTTTAATTAGTCAAATGAATGCACCTAATCCAAAAATGAGGTACCACCTATTTGAGTAAAATTTTATTACAATTAAGAAGAACAATCAGCCTATTTCAGAGAGGATGCTAGCATGCCCTAAAGAGCGATGATTTTTAACACTCATCTCTCTTAAAATGCAGCTGTCAAATACAAATAAGACTATAACTGACATGTTACCAAGAAGAGAAGAAAAAGGAAAAAATAAGGAAATGAAATCAGATGCAGAAAGAAGGAAAAAAAAAACCCCAGAACCCCCCCAAAAACAAACAAAAAAAACAGAACAAAACAACTTTCTCATTTATTCTTTGTAATAGGCACCAGAAATCTACTTTCTCTTTTGTTTCTTCTTTGAAGAACTAAAATAGCATTGCCAATCTGTACAGTATAAAAAGTAGCTTTAGTGTAGTTTCCCTTATCTTTTAATTGAACTTCAGCCAAGGCACCCGGAATTT